>JAANYP010000022.1:0-26528 GCA_020465985.1 Centrapalus pauciflorus
AAATGTAAATCCCAGGAAATCTACGAACCAAACGTCCACTAAAGGTCCAACGAGGCAACTATACTATGATATGATATAAGACAATATTCTGACAATAGAAAACTGTTTACTAGAAGAAACATCTATAGAAAGAGGCTTACAATCATAAAGTCTAGATCGATCAAGAATATCAAACATACATCTTTCCTGGCTAAGAAGACAACGGTAAAACTTAGCTTGCATCTAGATATTAAAATATATAGCATGCACGGGGTGCCAAAATCCTTGAGCGCAAATCAAGCAAATAAGTGCCTAATCAAATCAACAATGGATGTACTATATGGATTTAATTTCAATCATTTAATTTGTTGTTCAAAAATCAAAACACTTGACTAACAAAATCATCGGTTATGCTCTCCATCCCCTACCCTTTCTTTGTATTTTTTTCCCCATATTTCATTCAAAACATAAGGACATATGTTTGTTATTGCAACCATAACTATGAAATAGGCAAAGGTTGTTTGGTAGAAAACAACACATGGCTTTAATTATTAGGGTAACCTACATGCACGAACACAGAAGAATACTTTTTATGGGTGGGTTTGTAATTCAAGAATACAATGAAATGATTGAAATTCAAGTTATAAACATGAATATCCCTATGAAAATTGCAGCTCTTGTCGACTTGGCCATGCCCTCATACGTGGCATGGTTATGTTACGCATCAAGGCCAATATCTGTGTTCTCACACATTGTCACTTTCATGTTCGACTAATTGACACACTTGCGAAACTCACAATTTTATTATAAAATTGGAAATTAGAAACTAAGATCAGAAGTCAGTTATTAGAATATGTTTAAAAAACTGTTTACAGAAATTTATTAACTCATTTAAACAAACAATGCATCCTCTTTGGACTTGCTTGTAAGTTGTAAGAGATCTCATATTTAAATTTCACAATGGTATTCTCAATTTCTTAATTAAAAATATACTTTATTGATCCAAAAACCAAAAGTGTGTGCAAATAACATGAAAAGATGTTCGACATGGATTGTACGATTTCTAAAAAATACAAACATACAAGTCGATTTCTTTAACACAAGCAAATAATAAAAACAGGAAACACGAAAACAAAACAAAATTTTCATGGTTCAGATTCAAGCCAATTCTACAAATAAAAGTTACAGATACATAAACTGTCATCGTCGTCAAACTTATCTCGCTCAAACTTACATGAGAATAAAATAAACAGCCATCATCAAGCAAAGGGAAAGCAGAAAACAATAGAATTTATAATATTCCATTTTAGACATGGGTGACAAATCAGGACAAGATAACAATAGAAAGGAGATAGGAATAGTATCTCACTTTACCTGTCCTATGTTAAAGACAACCAATTACACCATGTGGGCAATTAAAATGCAAGCAATTTTAGAAGCCAATGAATTGTGGGAAATGATTGAACCACAAGAAACAACTGAGGATGATATTAAGAAGGATAAAACGGCAATCGCCTATATTTATCAAGCACTTCCAGAAGACCAGTTGTAATTTATCTCAAAATTTAAGACTGCAAAAGAAGTTTAGGATACATTAAAGACAAGACACATAGGAGTAGATCGTGTTCAGCAAGCTAGGTTACAAACACTCAAGCCAGAATTTGAGATGTTAAATATGAAAGAAAATGAGACAGTAGACTCTTTCATCGTGAAGATGACTAGTGTTACTAATAGGGCAGCTAGCCTAGGGTTAACATATGAAGACCTGTACCCGTTAGAAAATTATTGAGCGCAGTACCAGATAAGTTTCTACAGATAGTTGCATCTATAGAACAATACTCAGACCTAGACACAATGAAATTAGATGAAGCTGTTGGCAGACTAAAAACTTTTGAAGAGAGACTGAAATTAAAAGAGATAAGCATGTTGATAGTCAAGAGAGCTTAATGTTCACACAACATGTAGGTAGAGGTCTGACGCGTGCAAAACACACCTCAGGTTTTAATGTCTAAATGAACCCAAAGTATAAATTACACAACTGACAGTGTACCAATCGTGTGCAATATAGCTTCAAGAATCACCCAGGATTTATCGAACTCAGGGAACGGAATAAAGAACGGAGACTCCAATACTACAACCTAAACCAATATTTAGTTATTTCGGACTTTTTGAAGAAATTATCAACTAGAGACAATAATTAAAATTAATTATCCGAATAACTAATGCAAACTAAGTAACACGTGAATAACAAGTTAAATTTTTTTTTTTTTGGGTTTTTTTCAAAATAATTAAAAACTAAATCTAGCAAACACGACTTAAACTAAACTAACGAACGCACCAAGAAAGGACGACTATACAATACGAACCAACTAACAAAAGAAAAGTCAATTTAGAAATAACTTAAGCAAGTAAAGAATGATATTGAATTTTACGAAACTCTTATATTACGAAAACGTCGCCCACTTGGAATTTGAAAACTATAATTAATTGGCGGCGGTCTGGATTGATCGATTAAAGATAAATAGGTTAATAACCAATTATAAATATTCACTTAAGCCCGAATTATGGATTAATTTACCGAATATTGGATTTCTCCAAATAAAGATTAAATCATGACAAAACACGTGAAAACAATAAAGTCAATTAAACTGGATTCCAATATTAACCAACAATCTTATTATCGCAAAAAGATGCTAAAAACTATCAATTAATACCGAGAATTCAACCAACCAACTTTATTTATTTGGAAATCAAGCTTTACGGATTATTAGTTTTATTATCGCAACACAATGCCTAAAAACTAAGAAACACGCAAAGTTCTAGATCAATAATTCATCACAAAATCATTATCGCAATACAATGCCTAGAAAATATAATCAAGTATCAATTTTTCATCCAAAGTTTCAATTTTTATTAAAAACGCAGATTCAACCAACAATTATTTTCGCAAAACAATGCTAAACGATTGATAAAAACCTGATTTTTAACAAAAATATACGAAGAACATCGAAAATCTAGTAAATATAAACCATAAACCGTCAATCAATCCAAAACCATGCCAATTAATACATAGAATTTATCATCCCAAGCGGGTGAACAAGAAAACTACTAACTAATCATACTAAGAACCGAAATTAAACTCAAATAAATAAAAACCATTATGAAATCAGAAAGTTTAAGAACGAGTGTACCAAATTCGTAGCTATCCGTGCGAAATTAAACTCCAAAACTTGAACCGAATGCTTGAAAACTTGAGAAAATCGAAACCCTAGGCTAAACTATGATTAACTAGTTGAAAAATGATGAAAAACGTAAGTAAAATCGCCCCAAAATTCGTCCAAAATCGGTCTGAATCGCCTCTCCTTCGGCTGATGTGAGCTAGGGTATTTAAAAAGAATTCTGGTGGGCTGGGCCTCGCACGCGGGTGCGTAGGGTAAGTCAAGCGGGTGCGTGGCTTGCTATGCCTGGACATGGCCACGCGGGTGCGTGGGCTTTCCTAAGCGGGCGTGTAGACGCTTCGACTGGACAAGCTAACTCAACCTCCACGCGGGTGCGTAAGGTAACTCACGCGGGTGCGTGGCTTGCTCTGACTGAAGGTGGACACGCGGGTGCGTGGGGTGTCCTACGCGGGTGCGTGGGGTTCTCTACTGGATATAGCCACGCGGGTGCGTGGAGAGTCCTACGCGGGCGCGTAGAATAATTTTTCGCCAAAATTTTCTTTCGCTCAAGGAAGATGGCTGGATCATAAAATCTCGTTACTTTAGCCTCGATTTCTGTTCCCATGTTGATTTAATGGCTTTCGACCTACGAAACACAAATATTAATAAAAATCAGTATCTTTTCACACATTTCGGTCTGAAAACCACTCAATATGCGAGGAAAATGATACAAAATATATGTATAAATATGCACATATCAAAATACCCCACACTTGAGCTTTGCTTGTCCGCAAGCAAACTGCAACATAAATGTTTTAAACCAGGCCTCAACTCAAAAACTAGCTCTCTAGAAACACGATATAGACTCTTAAGCATTAAAGATCCATAAACAATGCATTTGAAACCTAGCTAAGCAGACAAAGAGACCAAGAGATGCAAAAAATAGAATGGCAATGTCAATCACTTCTAACCTTGTTGCATGAATTAGCACCTCGCGGTTTTCACTCAACACTCATGTGTATAGGCTCATATGTGTTTGCACAAAATCGTCTCAACACCCGACGTGTCAGATAAACTTCAGCATAAGCTTGAGATAGAATCACATCTCCATCACTTATGTTTGAAATAAAGCATATAAAGGACTTCAAGGGTTGTAATGGGGCTAGGCTCGGGTGATGGGTATGTTTTGTCTGAGTGAGGCGTAAAAATATGAGACCAAAGAAGTAGCAGCAATCCTTAGAACTAAAGCGACAACCATGATAACAAACACTGAAAATAGTTATCCCTGAAGACTCAGCATATTGGCTTATACTATAGCTCTCAAGGGCGATGCAAAGGGAAGAAAACTTCTAGATTATTTATTTTTCGCTCTTTTTCTCTTTCATCCTTGTATTTACCCCCTTTTTCATTCTTTTTATTTATTTTTTTTTCTTTTTTTTTTTTCAACAACACTGAACTCTCTTTGATTCCTTCAAACATCAAGCTTTTATGACAGTCTGCTCAAAAAGAACTATCTCGACTAACTAGCATCGCCCGGGTACAATACTAGAAAAACCAGATAGAACACGAATGCAAAGGGATTGCACAAGGCTCGAATGTTTTCTAAATACAAAGAATAATCAATAAAGCTCTAAATTTGGCCTAACAGGGAAAACTGTGGCTGCTACAAGTCCTTAAATCCTGCTACTAAGTCTCGGTCCCAATTTGGGTCAATCGATAGATATAAGGGAAAATCTGGCTAATGACATGGGTTGTCACCGAAACGAAAGACCAAGGCTCAAATGGGGGCAATCTAGGGAGATAATGTGGGCAACGGAGTATCATGAGGGAAACAGGTTATCCTAACTTTGCCTTTATATGTGTGCTAAATTCTCAAAAGTGTGATCTTGATGCGCATTCACAAACAAGTTCTACCTTAGAATAAATGACACCGGCAGTACCACACAGAAACGAATAATGAGCATTAAGATTGAATGCTATGCAGGCTCAAATTCTCACGAAATGAATGTAAAGGGATAGATTGTGCTCAAAACATGCAATTTTGGCTATCAAAGAGTGACATGCAAATCGAACATCTCGTTGCCATAAAAAGTCTCAATGTCACTTATCTAGATTCGCATGCATAGTAAATAGAACAATACTACAAAAGAGTCTAACGCGCAAAAATAGAGAGAAAAGTTTTGAAAATTGGCCCAATTTTATACAAAAATGCCATGAATTGTTTGTAAGAACATGCAAAGCTCAAAATCGACATTTTTATACTCCCACCCCACACTTAAATTTGACAGTGTCCTCACTGTCATGAACAGTTCAAGATAGCATGGAAGAATGGAGGTAATAAAATTGGAACAGAAAAACTCCCCTGATACACTTAAGCATGGCCATGTCTGAATGATGAGGCTGAACTGACTGCTAGTGAGCATCTCTACCATGGCCCGTCATGACAAGACGTCTATCAACAGCTGTCCAAGACTGATAACACTCTAACACACATACATTTGTCTAAACACGCATCAAGCACATCACTCACACTCATATCAAACTATTTGACATCAAATACACTACCCCACACTCATTTCAAACATACATGATCATATGAGACATTAGCACACCAAAATATTCTCAAGACAACGACACCCCTTTTACATAAATAAAGCATAATGCGTGACACCATGAGCATGCAATGACTAGAACATAAATACCTAAATATAAATCTACGAAAATAAACAAAGAAAACATGGAAACACACCAAACTATTAGAACTCAAAAACACACCATCTATGGAATTAAATATAATAAGCACACCACACACAAAACAATTAAAAAAAATAAAATAAAATAAACTAGAAATTAGAACAAGCAAACATGCTTTCAAAACAAGACCAGTAGCATCAATCATGCAATACTAAGATACATACTCAATGCACGGGCTTCTTAATTAAGCATATAACTTCCAAAATTTAAATTAACAGCTCAACACATCAAGCAAAACAAATTAAACATGAAATGAAAACTTAATATACAAATGAAAGTATCTACGGGTTGCCTCCCGAAAGCGCTTGTTTTGACGAGTCTCTAGCTTGACTCGTCCACATGGCCCTTAGATTGATAAAACATACCTGGGAAACGAGCTCGCAAACCTTTCATACCCACTAAAGAAATGTACTCACCAACCGGATCCTCATGATCAAAATTAAGCTTCGGAAATTGACAAGTTGGTTTTTCTGTGATCTTCTCTACCTTCTTCTTCCGCTTTCTTGGCTTCTTCGATTTCCCTTTCCTCTTTACCGAGCATGAAGGTACCTGTCCATCACAAACAACAATAGAATCAGATTCAAGAATATCAAGCTTATCATGATTAATATGAGAAGGAGTAGATGGTGATGATGCTTCAAACAAAGCAAAAATATCCTCATCGGTTGGGATGTCATTCTCATCAATGTGCATCTGCCAATCTAGTCCAAGCAAGCAAGCAATCTCCCGCAAATCTTTATCAGCATCAAACTCGTTCGTGGCATGAACACCCTGCATAGGATCTAACTCAACACATGGTGCATAAGTAGATATGGAGAAAAGTGAGTCAGGCAGAAATGGATATAATGGATTAGCTTTCGCCATACGAAATGTAATATCCTCATCTATCACTCTAATAGTTAACTCCATATGCAGGACATCTATCAATGCTCTAGCAGATGTAAGAAAGGGTCTACCCAAAATGAGGGGATTGCCACTCGATCTATCCATGTCTAGCACCACTAAATCAACAACAAACTCAAATCTATCAACCTTCAATCTAACTCCCTCACAAATCCCTACAGGTTGTCTCAAGGAGCTGTCGGCTAGCTGCACTGCTACCAAAGAAGGCTTTAGAGGTCCCAAATCCAGCTGTTGGAATATATCATGAGCTATAACATTAATGCTAGAGCCTAGATCGGCTAAAGCATTGCTGAATACAGCCCCCTTTACAGAACACGGGACAGTGAAACTACCAGGGTCGGCCTTACCTTGGATGTATAGAGGAGGAAGGACATATGCGGTACTTCCTGAAGCATTAAGATGCATCTCGTCCATTAAATCCTCCGGTTCCTTCTTCAATGAGGGAGATGAGGAAGAAGTAGAAGAAGGAACATCCTCGGGGTGCTCATCATCATGCACAGTAATAGCATTGACTTGAGCAGGACCCTTGTCTTTCAGATTACCTCTTGGATTGGGCTCAGTGTTGCTAGGAAGTTCACCAGCATTCCTAACATTCCTAGATTGTGCTAGCTGTCCCACTTGTGTTTCAAGGGCCTGAATAGCAGCCTGCTGATTTCTAGACAGCGCCTCTTGATTAGCAATAAACTTCATCATCATCTCTTCGAGGTTTGACTTTGCAGGTTGCGCGGGCTGAGACTGATGATTCTGATTAGGGAAATGGGCATTATGGAACTGATTGGGATTAGAATTAATCTGAGAGAAAGAAGAAGGTTGTCCCTGTTGACATCCCTGATTATACCCTTGGTGAGGGTTAAATTGGGGTCTCTGCATCACTTGAGGACGAGGATGAGCGAATCCAGGAGGTGGTTGGTTCTGAGCTCGAGAAAAATTCGGAGTAGGTTGGGCATATCTAGCCATGCCTCCACCATAATCTCCTGACGAGTAATATACCTGCTCCGGATTTGGGTAAGGAAAACTAGCTTGGCACTCATAGCCGGAATGTGGTCCACCACAGTGCTCACATCCGTGTTTACTGTGTCATGTTATGATTTGGGCATTTCATGATGGACTCTTTATATCTCTCCCATGCATCATACAAAGACTCGTCAGGTTTCTGCTTAAATGAGAGAATGTCACTCATAAGCTTAGTAGTCCGAGAAGGAGGGCAGAATTTGAGGAGAAACTTTGATTTCATATCATCCCAAGTACGAATCGAGTTTGAGGGAAGGGACTCATACCACATCATGACACGTCCTGAAAGAGAGTAAAGAAAAAGCATCAGACGAATTACTTTCCTCAGAACTTGATTTGCTTTATACCCACCGCATGCTTTCCTGAATTTCTTCAGGTGGGAATATGGATCCTCAGAGGATAGACCGCAGAACTGCGTGTTATTCTGAACTAAAGCGATCAGACTCGACTTTAGCTCAAAATTAACGGCATCGAATCCAGGAATAACTATCGCACCTTCCGAGTCATCGGTGACCGGTTGGTTAAGCTCAAGCATTGTCCTTCGGTCTCCCATTGTGAAAGAGGAAGATTCAGAAGAAGATGAAGAATCAGAAGATGAAGACGGTGAAGAAGGTGAAGGACTAGAAATCGGAGGTAACTGGACCCAAATGTCTACGTGACCTTCCTCCACCGGATGAGGAACAGTATGGTCAGCAGAATCAGATAAACTAGACAGTCCCTCAATTAAAGGGTGCGATTGGTCACGAAGACGACTACAGAATGCTCGCTCAGGTTCGGAGTATGGGCTGACGATATTAGGATTACGACCGAACACCCTTTAAAGAAAAACGAAGATAGACAGAAAATTAAACTTTTCAGGGGGATTGCCCCTAAAAAGAATCAACTAAACTACCGGCGTTGGTTGTTTCTTAAAGCTCACACCGTTCCCCGGCAACGGCGCCAAAAACTTGACGCGTGCAAAACACACCTCAGGTTTTAATGTCTAAATGAACCCAAAGTATAAATTACACAACTGGCAGTGTACCAATCATGTGCAATATAGCTTCAAGAATCACCCAGGATTTATCGAACTCAGGGAACGGAATAAAGAACGGAGACTCCAATACTACAACCTAAACCAATATTTAGTTATTTCGGACTTTTTGAAGAAATTATCAACTAGAGACAATAATTAAAATTAATTATCCGAATAACTAATGCAAACTAAGTAACACGTGAATAACAAGTTAAAAATTTCTTTTTTTTTTGGGTTTTTTTCAAAATAATTAAAAACTAAATCTAGCAAACACGACTTAAACTAAACTAACGAACGCACCAAGAAAGGACGACTATACAATACGAACCAACTAACAAAAGAAAAGTCAATTTAGAAATAACTTAAGCAAGTAAAGAATGATATTGAATTTTACGAAACTCTTATATTACGAAAACGTCGCCCACTTGGAATTAGAAAACTATAATTAATTGGCGGCGGTCTGGATTGATCGATTAAAGATAAATCGGTTAATAACCAATTATAAATATTCACTTAAGCCCGAATTATGGATTAATTTACCGAATATTGGATTTCTCCAAATAAAGATTAAATCATGACAAAACACGTGAAAACAATAAAGTCAGTTAAACTGGATTCCAATATTAACCAACAATCTTATTATCGCAAAAAGATGCTAAAAACTATCAATTAATACCGAGAATTCAACCAACCAACTTTATTTATTTGGAAATCAAGCTTTACGGATTATTAGTTTTATTATCGCAACACAATGCCTAAAAACTAAGAAACACGCAAAGTTCTAGATCAATAATTCATCACAAAATCATTATCGCAATACAATGCCTAGAAAATATAATCAAGTATCAATTTTTCATCCAAAGTTTCAATTTTTATTAAAAACGCAGATTCAACCAACAATTATTTTCGCAAAACAATGCTAAACGATTGATAAAAACCTGATTTTTAACAAAAATATACGAAGAACATCGAAAATCTGGTAAATATAAACCATAAACCGTCAATCAATCCAAAACCATGCCAATTAATACATAGAATTTATCATCCCAAGCGGGTGAACAAGAAAACTACTAACTAATCATACTAAGAACCGAAATTAAACTCAAATAAATAAAAACCATTATGAAATCAGAAAGTTTAAGAACGAGTGTACCAAATTCGTAGCTATCCGTGCGAAATTAAACTCCAAAACTTGAACCGAATGCTTGAAAACTTGAGAAAATCGAAACCCTAGGCTAAACTATGATTAACTACTTGAAAAATGATGAAAAACGTAAGTAAAATCGCCCCAAAATTCGTCCAAAATCGGTATGAATCGCCTCTCCTTCGGCTGATGTGAGCGGGTGCGTGGAGAGTCCTACGAGGGCTCGTAGAATAATTTTTCGCCAAAATTTTCTTTCGCTCAAGGAAGATGGCTGGATCATAAAATCTCGTTACTTTAGCCTCGATTTCTGTTCCCATGTTGATTTAATGGCTTTCGACCTACGAAACACAAATATTAATAAATATCAGTATCTTTTCACACATTTCGGTCTGAAAACCACTCAATATGCGAGGAAAATGATACAAAATATATGTATAAATATGCACATATCAAGGTCAACACTTTAGAGGATGTGGTAGAAACAGATTTAACCACTCACGAGGTAGAGGTAATAATAGATTCAGATCAGACAGAAAGAATCATGAACCCTCACAAAGTAATTTCACGAAAGAATACAATAGCAACACAAAGAAATTTACTCCTGACTTAAGTAAAGTTCAATGCTATAAATGTAAGAAGAATGGACATTATGCATCCAAATGTCCACAGATAGGTCAAAACTCAGAATAGTCACACCTGATAGAAGAAGACCTAGAACCAACATTGCTTATGGCAACCATAGAAGAACACCAACAAATTTTATTGAATGAAGAAAACTTAGAGCCAAGAAGGTTGCCTATAAACAATGAAGATACATGGTTCTTAGATAATGGAGCTAGTAACCATATGACAGGAATTAAGAGTCATTTCAATGAATTAAATGAAAAGATTACAGGAAAAGTACGATTCGGAGATGGGTCGTACATAGATATCAAAGGGAAAGGATCTATACTCTTAGAATGTAAGAATATGGAACAAAGAATAATATCACCAGTATATTATATACCAAACCTTACTAGCAATATATTGTGTTTAGGACAACTCACAGAAAACGGATGCAGAGTAGTAATGGAAAGAAACTTACTACACTTATACGATTCAAGTAACAAAATACTCTTGAGAGTAAAAAGATCAAAGAATCGTTTATACAAAGCAGACCTAAGATTAGGAAAGCCTGTATGCCAATTAAGCAACTTGCAAGATGAAGCATGGCTTTGGCATGCAAGATTAGGCCACTTGAACTTTAATTATTTAAAGTCAATGGCATTAAAGAACTTAGTTCAAGGAATACCCAATATTAAGAATAAGACAAGTATATGTGATATAGGCTTAAAGGGAAAACATATTAGAACTTCATTTCCACAACAAACCCTAGCAAGATCAGAAACACCATTAGAGTTAGTCTATGGAGATTTATGTGGTCCTATATCACCACCTACACCATCAGGAAAGAGATATATATTTTTACTAGTAGATGATTACTCAAGATATATGTGGGAATACTTTCTAAGTTCGAAAGATGAAGCACTTGAATTCTTCAAGGAATTCAAATCATGGGTAGAAAATGAATACAGAACTAAGATAAAGATTTTTAGAACAGATAGAGGAGGAGAATTCACTTCAGGTGATTTCTTAAAATACTGTAAAGATAATGGCATATTAAGACAGTTAACTGCACCATACTCACCACAACAGAATGGAGTTGTTGAACGTAGAAATAGAACTATACTTTCAACAACCATATGTATGATGATATCAACAAACGTGCCCTAGAATTTTTGGGCAGAATCAGTTAGACATGCCATATATATCCTAAATTGTACACCTACTAAGTCTTTAGAAGATATTACTCCATATGAAGCCTTAAAGGGAAGGAAACCAGACCTAACACACCTTAGGATTTTTGGTTGCATAGCATATGCAAAAGTACCTTCTCAACACTTAACTAAGCTAGATGATAGAAGCAAACAAATGATATACCTTGGAACAGAACCTGGATCAAAAGCATATCGCTTATTTAATCCAGAAACAAAGAAGATTTGTGTAAGTAGGGATGTAAAGTTTAAAGAAGATGAAACATGGAATTGGGAGGAATACACAAAGGAATTTGATTCAGAAGAACCTGAGTGGAGTGATTTTATTGTTGAAACCCAACAAGTCATAGAACCAGAAATTCAACCAGAAAATATCCCTCACACTCAAAATGAAACAACCTCACCAAGATCACATTCATCAGATACAAATAAAGAAACTCACACCCCTCAACAAACCAATACACCTATACATAGCCCAGATGCAGCATCATCTTCAGATTCAAGAATAGTTTATGTACCTATAAGAAGACACAGACCTTCAGATTCAAGGATTGATCATGTACCTATAAGAGGATACAGACCTCTAAGTGATATATATGAAGAGTTATTATTAGTTGAAGATGAACCTAGAAACTACAAGGAAGCAGCACTGGATAATAAATGGATTGAAGCTATGAAGGCAGAGATTGATTCTATCACCAAGAACAATACATGGAGATTAACCACTTTACCTAGGAATCATAAAGCAATAGGCTTGAAGTGGATATTTAAGACAAAGAGAAGTGCCAATGGAGAAATAGTTAAACACAAGGCAAGATTAGTAGCAAAAGGATACATACAGGAACATGACATAGATTTTGAAGAAGTCTTTGCACCTGTAGCCAGAATTGAGACAATACGACTGATATTAGCACTGGCAGCTTACAATAAATGGAAAGTACACCATTTAGATGTAAAATCAGCATTTTTACAAGGAGATTTACAAGAGGAAGTATATGTTTCTCAACCAGAAGGTTTTATACAGCCAAGACATGAAGGCAAGGTTTATAAACTCGCTAAAGCTCTATATGGTCTAAGACAAGCACCATGAGCATGGTACACAAAATTAGATAAGACCCTGAAAGAGTTAGATTTTAGCAAATCTGCGTTAGAACAAGCTGTTTACACAAGAACAACCAAGTCATCAACATTATTGATAGGAGTATATGTAGATGACCTGATAATCACCGGAACACCAAGACAAGAGATAGATTTATTCAAAGATCAGATGAAGGATAAGTTTGAGATGAGTGATCTCGGCTTATTAGCATATTATTTAGGAATTGAAGTTATGCAAAGTTATGGCAAGATTTCAATAAAGCAGACAGCCTACGCAAATAAGATACTTAAAGATGCAGGAATGTTAGACTGCAATGATGCAAAAATACCTATGGAACCAGGACTCAAATTGACAAACCTTACAGAAGGAACTTATGTTGATGCATCGAAGCATAATTGGATGTTTACGATACTTACTACATACTAGACCCGACTTAAGTTACTCAGTTGGTTTACTTAGTCGTTTTATGCAAGAGCCTCAAGAGCAACACATGAAAGCTATCAAGCAAATTTTGAGGTACATCAAAGGAACTAAAGATTTCGGAATATCTTATGAATATAAAGGAGGAAACAACATAGAAGGTTATAGTGACAACAGTTATGGTATTAATACACAAGAAGGAAAAGGAACAACGGGAATAGTTTTCTACTTTGGAAACTCACCAATTAGCTGGAGTACTCAGAAACAAGGAACAGTAGCATTATCATCATGTGAGTCAGAGTTTATTGCAGCAACAGCAGCAGCAACTCAAGCAATATGGTTAAAGAGATTACTGAGCAAGATTACAAATACTGAAGAATAGAAGATCAAGATTTATGTGGATAACAAGTCACCAATAGCCTTAATGAAGAACCCAGTATTCCATGGAAGAAGCAAACACATTGATACCAAGTACCACTTCATCAGAGAATGTGTTGAAAGAGAAGGATAGTCGAGCACGTCAACGGAGAAAAACAAAGAGCTGACATACTTACAAAAGCACTACCAAGAATCAAGTTCTTCACAATGAGACAACTACTAGGAGTTGAAGACTTATCAAGCAACAATCAAGATTAAGGGGGAGAATGATAGATTTAATCATGATTGTTAGACTAATATGTAATTTAGATTAGTCAATGTATTATTATTGTAATTAGTGAAAGTTTAGGGACTAGAATAGCAATTAATTAAACCGAAAGGGTGTGTCTCTTCATGAATAGACACAACTATTCGAATAGGTTCCATGAAAGGTTGCGTCCTTTCATACGCACCTTTTAGTAGTTTATAAATAGGAACCTTAATCAAAATTGTAAATGTGTGAATTCGATGCTATGTTAATAAAGGTCAAGTTTTGATTATTCGATCCTGTGCAATTTTGTTTATCAAATAGATCCCCTTTCCCAACAAATTTTACTTTGCAGAAAATTGATTTTTTAATTCTCGTTCCACGCACCACTGCTATTGTAGTTTGTCGACATTATGTAGCATCCGTCATGCTTACTTCTTTCATGATTATTTTTGGCATGAAACGACTAATTGATAGGTTTAACCTTCGGTCACATCATTTCATATGAAAATTTCTTTGCATGGTCTGCAAAAGCTCTTGGGGAGAAGATCTCAAACACATATTAGAATTTAAAGCTTATCCCATATATAATAGTATTTCTGAACCAAATAATATGAATAAACGTTATCCAAAAGTGATTGACATTCACAATCCTCATATCATCCAAGTATCCGATTTCAATTTCTATTCTACTTCCTATTTTCTTACACAAATATTATAGGAGATTACTTTCCACTTAGAACTAGTTGGGATTCACTGAAATAAATCAAGGTCATAAAAAGGGTTTTATATCCCTATTTCTTAATTTTTTTACTTTTGGTGAATTTCTAAGGGGGGTGTGTGTGTGTATGAGAGAGAGAGAGAGAGAGAGAGAGAGAGAGAGAGAGAGAGAGAGAGAGAGAGAGAGAGAGAGAGAGAGAAAGAGAGAATGCTTGTTATTATCATGGATTGTTACAATATGACAGAAAAGAAATGAATGTACTTAAAGAGTGCGGCCAGCATAACAAACTTCAGTCAACACACTTATAAATACAGATGGACGGCAAATGACATGCAACTTGGAATATATATTATTGAAACGGAACATCTGAAACTCTAATGTGGCGTTTGATTCACGGAATGGAATTCGAAGGAATTGGAATTAAAATTTTAGTTTTAATTTGGTTGATGGTGAATGTAAACGATAGTTTTTACTTTTTAGTATTGGTTAGAGATGTAGGTCGGAATCTAATTTATGTATATGGTGGATATTAATTCATGTATAAATTGGAAGGAATGTCAAATTCCTATAAACAAGAAAATTTGATAGAAAATACATAAGATTTAACCTTTACATTAGCTATCAAAATGATAAACAAGCTAAATTTAAATTCCAGTTCCGTTGAATTCCATCACACGAACCAAACGCCACCTAAGAGTCCCTTGGTAAGGACATCTACAATTGATGTGTCATCAGGACATATCAAACAATAAGACCTGGTATTGTTGCTACCGTAGCTAACAAAGCAAATATGTGGGCCAACATAGCGCTGCTGCAATACATGCCAAAACATGGTTCTCCGCTTTAGTATATGTTGCCTCTTCAACTTATATATATCCAACTGAGATTGTTGCTACCAAGAACAACACACAGTAATTGGCAAATCTACATTAGAATACCCATGTAAAGAGAAATCACAAGGAAACGTGTACTAATGCCTCTAAGGTAGCAAAGAATACACTTGACTGCCACCAACAGTCATACCCTATACTAGATATTGAGATATTTTGGGTCTATTGTGCACCAAATACTTGCGCTTGGTTCACAGATTTATTCTCTAGGATTTGCATTTTGTCAAAAGATTTGTATTATGCAGCATCTGCATTTGTCAGGATTTTATCAAAGAATCTGCATTATCTTAATGTAACTAAGATTTAAAATCCTAGAGGTGGAGACTGGGTTTTTAAATGACAAAGCAAGGAGGGATTTTAAATCCTTACTGAGATGGTAAACCAAACACAGGACTTTAAATGTGAATCCCTGGAAATCTCCGCGAACCAAACGCCCACTTAAAGGTCCAACCAGGCAACTATACTATAATATGATATAAGACCATATTGTGACAATATCAAGAAAAACTATTTACTAGAAGAAACATCTGCAGAAAGAGGCTTACAATCATAAAGTCTAGATTGATCAAGAATATCAAACATACATCTTTCCTGGGTAAGAAGACAATGGTAAGAATTAGCTTGCTGCTAGATATTAAAATATATAGCACGGGGTGCCAAAGTCCGTGAGCGCAAATCAAGCAACTAAGTGCCTAATCAAATCAAATCAACAATGAATGTACTATATGGATTTAATTTCAATCATTTAATTTGTTGTTCAAAACACTTGACCAACAAAATCATTGGATATGCTCTCCATCCCCTTCCCTTTCTTTGTATTTTTTTTTTTTTGCCCATACTTCATCCAAAACATAAGGACATTTGTTTGTTATTGCAACCATAACTATGAAATAGGCAAAGGTAGTTTGGTAGAAAACAACACAAGGCTTTAATTAGGGTAACCTACGTGCACAAACACAGAAGAATATTTTTTATGGCTGAGTTTGTAATTCAAGAATACAATGAAATGATTGGAATCCAAGTTATAAACATGAATATATAACTATCTCATATGAATCCTTGATAAAGTAGGAAAACCCTAGTTCCATTGGGTTGAACCCAATACAAAGCCTATATCCCTATGAAACCCTATTGCAGCTCTTGTCGACTTGGCCATGCGCTCATACGTGGCATGGTTATGTTACGCATCAAGGCCAATATTTGTGTTCTCACACATTGTCACTTTCATGTTCGTCTAATTGACACGTTTGTGGAACTCCCAATTTTATTATAAAATTGGAAATTAGAAACCAAGATCAGAAGTCAGTTATTAGAATAATATGTTAAAAAAACTGTTCACCAGAAATTTATTAACTCATATAAATAAACAATGCATCCTATTTGGACTCGCTTGTAAGTTGTAAGAGATCTCATATTTAAATTTCACAATGGTATTCTCAATTTCTTAATTAAAAATATACTTTATTGATCCAAAAACCAAAAGCTAGTGTGCAAATAACATGAAAAGATGTTCGACATGGATTGTACGATTACTAAAAAATACAAACATACAAGTCGATTTCTTTAACACAAGCAAATAATAAAAACAGGAAACACGAAAACAAAACAAAATTTTCATGGTTTCAGATTCAAGCCAATTCTACAAATAAAAGTTACAGATACATAAACTGTCATCGTCGTCAAACTTATCTCGCTCAAACTTACATGAGAATAAAATAAACAGCCATCATCATGCAAAGGGAAAGCAGAAAACAAAATGCTTCCCGTATTTATACAGGTATGTATCAAGTATCAAGAACAGAAATGCAAAACTGAACAAACCTAAAATAAAATAAAATAAAATTATAACAAACTTTCTTGTTATAAAGTATTACCACATATACTACATGTACCATCGATGTGAATTCCAGCTGGAAGAAACCACCCCCAGAAGTGACCTCTCTAGGCTGCACTAATCGATGAACTTAGCACCTGGATCTGCAGATACAAATTTAGGACTTTAGGAACATAAAAAGAGTCAAACCGTGAACAGGCTCATTTTATTACAATCTTACAGGATTCTAACCATGTCAGTTTTTTTTCCAGAATATAATTTACCTTATTTACAAGCATGTTTACTTGTTCTCTGTACATCTCCTTCAAGTCTACAATATCAGCACGAAGTTCTTCAAGCTACAAGTAAGCAAAATTACATGGCATCTGTTAGGTTTGTTAGTTGTTACAAGATAAAACTGATAGGTAAGTGAGAAAAATATATTGGATATCGAACAGCAAATCAAACAAACTAGTAATAGGATGAGTAAACAAACAAGATAGTGACTCTTTTTGAGAGAAAACACTCGAAGATAACAATCTACTTTCAAGAGGCAGGCCAACTCATCATGTCATGATGCTCACTCACTCAATTTTCGTTGTTAATGATCATGGGCATCAAAATTATGATAACCTCTATTCATAAACTAGTTAAACTAAAATTCCAAAAGTCCAAAACTAGCCTTCAAGAAAATACATTTCAAGAAGAGTTCATTATATGTAGACAAATATAATGAAAATAAAGTCTTCCTGAGTTTAAAATCTCAAAATTCTAAGACTTGTGGTAAGACGTTGCATATGTTTTGTGCACTTCGACAATCTTGTTCCAGATTAGAGCATATGTTGGCTTGACTAAGCCATCTCGGCATAAATATGATGCCAGATAATGCTAACATTGCATGCAAGTTGTATTTTGTTCTTTAATATCCATCATCCTTGGGCATGCCAGTGTTATAAGTTTTTGTTTTTAACTGGTTTCATGTGTTTCTACTATAGGTCAAAAAAATGTGAGGGGTTCAGGCAGGTTAGGTAACCGGACAAACGGGTATAAATTAGTTTGGCACAAAATGTGAAGTACCTCTTCATCTCGTTCACCCATCAACTCCAGTGCAGCCGAGTGCCGGCGTCTTAGTGCTTCTAGCTCTGCTTTTAAGCCAGGCATTAGAGACACTTCTGACCGTAATTTTTCACACTGCACCAAAAGTACCACCGCAGATCAAAGGCTAATACTAATAGAAACAACTATGATAAAAAAAATATTAGCTTGTGGAGTGAAAGAGAGGAAGATAATTAAAATGGGGGAAAAATGAAAGACTACCTCCTCCGTCATTTTAACCAACTCCTCGGCAAGAGATCGAGTCACGAATTGATTCCATGGACGCCTAAAGTTCATGAAAAGTGAATCAAATTCTGTGTAATTGATTAAGTTTAGGGATGCAGCAAATGCAAGTCTGTAAACACTACCAAGTATTAGAGGTCTAAACACGCGGGTTGGGTAATGAATCAAAAAATATATATGCACTATATATTATTAGGCCGCCTAGAAACTTTTGCACATGAACGGCGGCACAAGAAACAAAATTGGCCAAAATCAAAATATATATATGCACTATATATTATTAGGCCGCTTCTGTTTAAAATTTAATTTTTTATCAAATACCATAACATTAAATCTAACGATTTAACACCACTTGTTAGATACATTTGAATAATAGACCGGATCAACCATATTGCTAAATCATTAAGATAAACCATAAAAGAAATAATTGCTGAATCCATTGATATCATTTTCTTTATGCGGAAACCTGACGACGAACGAACAGGGTTGTGAGAGTCTTCCTCACCTAAAGCCTTAATGTTCTAGACCGAACAGCAGATCTCTGATAGATGGAGATTAGGGATCTTAGAGTTGCTTTAGGGTATTGGGGACCCTCACTATATATAGAATGGGAATTATGGTTACCATCAAACCCTAAAGCACAATAGTATTAGTTTATTAATTAATAGTCCAATAAGTCTATTAAAGATAAAGCCCAATAATTTAAACATATAAGTCCATCCAAATAGAAATTCTAACATTATAAACTTTCGTGCTAGAAAAGGGTAAATCAATTCAAGTTGATCAACGATGCCCGGTCACTACAAAAAAATGGTCATTAGCGACACATTTAGCGACATTTTTAGCGACGTAGTTTATGTCAGTGACATTATTAGAAACGTCAAAAGAGGTGTCGCTATAAATGCGTCGCAGATTTTAGTGACATCAAATGGCACGTCGCTAAAATTTTTGACACCTTTAGTTACTTCTGGTAAAAGTGTCGCTATCTAGAGTTATGTCACTTTTGATGCCATTGTTTGTGTCGCTGTTCTTGTATTATGTTACTAGTTGTGTTGTAATCTGTGTCACTACTATCGAATGTTGTTACTAGTTGAATCACAATTTGTGTCGCTATTTTTGAATGACGTTGCTACTTGAGTTGTTGTTCATGTCACTATTCTTCGATGACGTCGCTACTTAAGTAGCTATATGTGTCACTGTTAATGAAGGTTGTTGCTAATGACATTACTGTTTGTGTCACTGTTCTTGAATAACGTTGCTAGTTGCGTTGTTATCTCTGTCGCTATTATTGAATGTTGTCGCTAGTTTCATCACTATTTATGTTGCTATTTTTGAATGATGTCGCTAATTGAGTTGGTGTATGTCATTATGTGTGTCGCTATTATTAAATGATGTCGCTAATTGTGTTATTGTTTGCATCACTATTCTTGATAAATGTTGCTATATGTGTCGCTATTTTTGGAGGGATGTCACTACTCATGTTACTATATTTGTCGCTATACTTGGGTTTATTTCACTATTTGTGTCGCTATTTGAGTCACTGTCTTTAAATGATGTCGCTATTACTATTGTTGTTGTTGTTGCTATTTTCTATCAAATTATCATAAATATATTATTAACAATTATATTTTTTCAAAAACAAAAATTGAGGTAAATCTATTATTTATTTATTCATTCAAACTATAATTAAAAATTATTTTTTCATTAAAAAGTAGGTTATTTGTTCTCAAAACAACAAAACTCTTTTATATCAATTAAATTATTTATGCTCTTCTTGGCCTATACTAAAGAACGTCTAGAAGTTTTTCAGTGGCCCTTTGCATCTCTTCGGTCAGCGTGCGACGTAGCTTTTCCACCAACTCATCAATCATTTGTGCTTCTTCCAACTGTATAGCTTTGATCATTTCTTGTTCTTCTTCTCGTATACTGTCTAATTCCGTCTTAATTCTGCAGTTTAATAATCTTATATAGTGTTATAGCAAGTAATACAACATAAATATAGAATCAAATATATATATATATATATATATATATATATATATATATATATATATATATATATATATATATATATATATATATATATATATATATTAAGATTACGTATACACACACACATACATAAAAACAAACGTTAAACCTGACTCAAAAGGGAGGACACCAGCTATCTTCAGGTTATAGTATCTACACTCTAGAGCAACATTTCAAATAATAATGACATGCACACATAGAAAGGAAATAAATTGAATTTCATAAAAAATTAAAAATGCCATCAATCACTACTACAAAATCACTCTTTAACCCCGGTTACTTTGATAATAGACCCCGGTTCTTTAACCTAGGTAAAAGGGGGATAGGCTATGGTTATATGACATAGACCCCGGTTATATAACCGAGATAGAAAAGTTTTTAACCCCAGTTCCTTAATAAGCAATCGGGTCTGATATATTTTTAACCCTATGTTTATGCACTTTAAAACCGGGTTTTTTAATTAAAAAAAAAACTAAAAGAGAATGCGTACTTTTCAAAACTAAAAGAGAATGCGTACTTTTGACTTTCAATGTCAACTTAACTACTTTTAAACATCAAAAATGGTACTAAGTCTATAAGTTCAACAATAAACTTGTGAATTATAATAAACTTTATGTAAAATTGTACAAATATAAAGAATATCTAGTTAGAAAAAGTGAAAAATAATGTTCAGATCATGGCAAATTTTACAACTATAAACTTTTGGTCAAATTGAACTCGAGGAATGTCATAAGATATAAACAGGAACCTCCTTATGAGCAAATTCAATTGCTACCCTATATCTAATTAAACATCATTTAAAAAAAATTGTAAAAAAGGTAACTAAGGTTTCATTTGCTTTATTCAACTTTTAGCCCATTATTCTATAACTATTTGTTGTAGAACAAGTAATTTGAAAAAATGAAAACAACTTTTTCAGAGCATGGCAACACTGAGTGCAGACTTTTATCTAACACATATGTTAATTAAAAAGAGAATTCAAAAGATGTTTGAGAAAGAGTACCTGCATATTTGCTAGTTGCATCTCTTCAAAAGATGGTTAATAAATACAGAGACTTTTATCTTCTTGGCACACCATTGCCTCTACAGCAACGAGTATACACCTGATATATATGCACAATGAGATAACATTTCACGGTAGAAATGAAAAAAAAAGGGGATGATTTTAAATGCTTCTATAGAAGATTTGTTGACCAATTTAGGATATTTGATAATTTATACGATTTATATCTGTAGGTGATGCATTACATTAACTAATTAACTATTGTTTTATGCATGAATTTTGTTTAAAACTATAGCTTAACTGCAATCTATTTTATGTGTATGCTACTATGTGAAAATCCTGCCTTCCAGAGCTACAATTAACTCAATCTGGTATAACTTGTGCCTTGTGTATGGAAACTTGTACCTTTGCATATATAAATTTATAAATACTATAATTGTTTCAAACAAGCTAATAGAAGCAGAATCACATGTAAGTGCTACCAGAATCACCTAACAGAAGAACAAGAATAAATCTTAATTGCTTCAAAAAAGCTAAAATATCATGTTACAAAGTTAATTGTGCTTAATTAATATTGGTAATATAGACACATGTGAGGCATGTATGCCTTGACTGAGTTAAACCAACATAACCAATCCATACTCAGTCATGAACAAATCTTTTAATGGAAAAACTCTAAGCATAACCACATACTCAGTCACGAAGCAGAAATGTTGCAAAATTTACTTTTGTGGCCATTGGAAGGACTCAAAAAACATACATCGAATCCTCTAATCCTTAAAATTAGTTATGGCATCTCAGTTATACACAAACCCACGTACATCCTACAAGTAACAAAAACGGTAGGAAATCGATTTATACATGGTAAAAAAACAGAGCAGGTAATGATCAGCAATTTAAAAAATAGAAATTGATTTTACCTGTGAGAGAGTCGAAGTAGTCTAACTAGAGGCTGAAGCAGTGGATCTGTAGAATAGATCAAAGGAGTGTTAAGCTTTTTAATTGGATCATACCGTTCGAAATAGGATCCCGAAGGAGCAAGTAAACGAGCAATAAAAATAGGAGTAGGATACTGAGCTGTGAGTGTTGGCTACCGGTGAAAGATAGCGGACAGATAGAACAAACGAAAGTGAGCCTGTTTTCAAAAGCTGGATTCATATACATCTGTTTTCGTAATTAAATCAAAAATCGAATGAAAGTGAAATCAGGTTGAATGAGTGGATTGGCTTGTGATCCATCAATGTTGCACGAGATTTTTCATCAACAATTGCACGAGAAAATGAATTGAACAAACTATTTTAAATTCAGTTGAGACATAGTCGACAATTTTCGAAATCCGGTTGAGACATGATCGACGAAGGAAGATGAAGTCAAGAGGTTTATCATTCAATTGTTCTTGAATGTGAAATCATACCTCTATTCTAATGTATAAATCAAGAGCTGCAGGTAGGAGAAATTGAAATTCAAATCGAGAGGAGCATGAGGCGATGATCATGATCAATCTACGTCGCTTGAGAGGGAGATAGCGTCTGACCGGGGCAAGTTAGAGCGAGGGAGATGGCGTCTCACAAAGGGTTAGGGTTTATGATTAATATTTTTAAGGCTTTAAGGCTTAGGCCCAATTTGAAGTTTTATTGCTCCAAACCTTTTGACAATAAACCTAATTTGATGTTTATTAACCGGAAATACTTAGCAATTTCTTTAAAAAAAATTTTACAATATATCTTTAAAGGTAAGTTTGGTATGAATTTAAAAATTAGTATAATTATTCCTATACAAGTTAATATATCGTACATGTAAATAATTCGATTCTAACACTATTTGGCTACAATTTTAATAATCAGTACAAAATTATAATATATTGATGACTTAATTTTAATATGTATTTTTAAAATTATTATAAGTGTTCAATACAAGTTAATAAGCTTTTATATAAACACAAAAGTCAAAATCAGCAACATGTTCAATGATTTATATGCATATGTTACAAATTCAGCAATACACATAGTATCTTACATAAGAATGTCACAAAATCAGCAAAGTGCAAAGCGACTTATGTGTGTACGTCACAAAATTAGGGACATGCATAGCGACTTGGGGGTGGACGTCACAAAATTAACGACGTATAAAGTGACGTGTGTTTGTATGTCACAAAATTAGCAACGTGCAAAGCGAATTTTGTGTGAATGTCATAAAATCAGTGACATGTATAGTGACACTGTTGTGTATGTCACAAAATTAGCAACGTGCAAAGCGACTTGTGTGTGGATGTCATAGAATTAGTGACATGTATAGTGACACCGTTGTGTATGTCACAAATTCAGTAACTTGTATAGTGATGCATTTGTGTATGTCTCAAAATTAGCGACATGTATAGCGACGTGTATATGAATGTTGCTAAATGTTGTAACACGCATCCGCGACATTGGAGACATCCCTTTGTCATAAGCATATCACTAACATTGTCATTAGTTGCGACATGCCATAATAGCTTCCGCTAAATTTGTCGCTGAATGAAACTTTTTTCTTGTGTGGGTGAATTATTCATTGGGGAATAATGAAGTATGGTGGTGATGTAGTTCCCTATGGATGCAGTCATTTACTATTGGGAAAATGCCATGGCAATTTTGACAAGGCCATACTACATATATATATATTATATATATATATATATATATATTATATATATATATATATATATATATAATAATATATATAATATATATATAATATAATAATATATATATATATATATATATATACTATATATATATATGATGGGTTGAGAAATACTTTTCTTTTGACAAGAAAGGAACAAAATCGTGTTCTGTTACGTCCTTCAAGATTTCAGAATACAATCAGATCCAACAGAACGAAGGTACTTATTTTCTATCCACAACTGAATTTAATGAAGCATTAGAAGATAGTAAAGGAGCAGCGCCCCTAGATGGGTCCAAGGGGCGGATCATCTTAGCAAAGTATATAAAGTGTTGGCCGAACAGCAACTCTATGCTAATTAGAAGAAGTGCGAGTTCAAGACCAATAGCTTGGTGTTCCTTGGTTTTCATTCGAAGGGATCCATGTTGACACGATCAATATCGATGCGATAGTTTATTGGCCAACTCCAACAACAATTCATGAAGTCAGAAGCTTTCATGGACTTGCTTCAACTTATCGCCTGTTCATTCAAAATTTCAGCACCATTTCCTCACCAATTACCGAATGGATGAAGGGAGGTACTCTCAGATAGTCTAAAGAAGCTCAAGATAGAATTGAACTGAAAATAAGATGACTGATCATTGAAGTTAAGATTATTGAGGCACCTGTCTTAGCTTTACCAAATTTCCAAAAGGTTTTTGAGCTCAATTGTGATGCATCTGGTGTAGGATCGGTGCAGTCCTAAGCCAAGATGGTTGTCCTGTATCTTTCTTTAGCGAGAAATTTTCTGATTTTCGAATGAACTACTCCACATAAGATAAAGAGTTTTATGCTATAGTGCCGGAACTCAAGCTAGCATTGGAGACACTACCTTATATAAAAAAAATTGTGCTATATTCTGACCATGGTGCTCTGAAACACATATATAAATGGTCAACACACAAACAAAAAACCATGGCGTGCTCGTACGTTGGGTGGAATTTTTTTAGGCTTATACATTCCACATCAAGCATAAAAGTGGCAGTAGCAAAAAGGTAGCATATGCTTTAAGTCGGAAACGTTCTTTAAAATGTCCACAATGAAAGCTAGTTTCTGTATTGGATTTGAAAGGCGTAAAGATCTATATAAGGAAGATGTCTTCTTTAGCAAGTTGATTGGTCAGAGTTCTAATGGGTCATACAAGTAGTTCCATCTTTTCAAGGGTTTCTTTTCCATGAAAGTCATTTGTGAACTCCTGATTGCTCACTTAGTTTGGAGATTATCAAGGAAGCTCATGAAAGATGTGAATGAGTACATTTTAAAGTGTTGCACCTGCCATCTTGCAAAGTCAAGTTCCCATAATACAGGACTTTATACCCCGTTGCCCATTCCTATGGCACCCTGGCGGCCGGGGAGATGTTAGCATGCATGGACTTCGCTGTGAGCTGAGGCTTCCCCGAAATCAACACAATAAAGACACAGTCATGGTGATAGTTGATCGATTTTCAAAGACGTCACATTTTTTACCATGTTCGAAAGCTATATATGGATGCTACTAATGTTGCTGATTTATATTTCAAAGGAGGCAGTGAAGTTGCATGGTATCCCGAAAACAATCACTAGTACGTGATCATGATCCAAATTTCGTTTGTCATTTTCGGCTCTGGCGTAAGCTTGGAACAAAGTTACAGTTAGTTTGACGTGTCACCCTCAAGCGGAGATGCTGAACCGTAGTTTGGGTAATTGGCTAAGGAGTGTAGTGAGACACAATATTTTACAGTGGGATCTTGTGTTACCTCAAGCTGAATTTGCTTACACCCTTCTCTTGTAGTTATTTTCCTGCCAAAATTGCACAGAAATTTGAATTTGGATTTGAAAACCCGGATTTTAACCGATTTTGACCTGGTAGTTATTTTCCCACCAAAATTAACCGTTGTGTCGGTTGGTTGGTTGATTTCCGCCAGTTTTTAGGAGGGTGGTTTTCCCAAAATTTTGGTCGCGAAAACACAGATACGGATTTCATAACTTAAAAAAATTCTCTGACAGAGTTTTATCCGATTGAATTTTCGATTGTATTGTCGAAATATTTCAATCTGAAAGTGATCAATCACGACTCTCTGTTTTTCCAAGCAATCGAAATTCCCAAATTTCTAACAGTAGTGCTTACAAAGTG
>JAANYP010000022.1:27471-43055 GCA_020465985.1 Centrapalus pauciflorus
TAGATTTCAATCATGAGATTAATATCAGACACGAATTGTCTTGGCCACACACCATAAAAACCAAATACATGCTGGAAGCATAAGCAAACAAGCAAACTAGAAAAATCCATTTATAAACATGGAGTACATGAAGAAACCTAGCTATGCACACCAGAAGGGTGCTTATTGTGGTGGTAACTTGGTATGCTTGTTATCTGGTACTACAATAACAAGTTAATTGCCATATTCAAACAAAAGCATACATACCAGCTGCATGTCTAGGTATTTAGAAAATGAGAATTGCACAACATAACACTGTTTTTCAAGCGTTTTATTCATACTTCTTTAATTATTTATTAGAGGGTACACCACTTCCAGCAGCATGCGTACACAAGTCACCATATGTCGGTCTGATTGTTAATTGGGACGAAGAACAGCCCCAAAAGAGTCAAGGTAATCCCCATAGTTTCCACTGAATCCGACAAACTTACCTTTACTGATGGGTAGTGAAAAAGGAGTCCCCTCTGGCTGGCCATAAGGCCCATGGTTCTTTTTGTTGGTCAGGAAGGTCAGTGACGTAATTACAATAATGCCCTGAAATGATCTAAAAGTCCCTCCAATGCCAATGAGATCCTCATCGTCCGCAAATGTTACCTGAATATATTCCCAAATACATCAAAATTTACATACGACAAAAATACAGATAAAGCTTCATACAGCGATTCGAACATAACAGATCATGTATCAATTAAAGCTGACCGTTTGAGCTGAGCCACCGTCACCACCATATGTTTCAGAATGGTGTTTCACATGGATACGATCTGTATATGTGAACCTTATGGAATCTACACAACCTCCACTTCGGATACGGATCTCGCTAATCCTACCATCTGGTTTGAATGTCCAGGGATTATATCCACCCTTACCTCCCCAAGGCCCAACCTCAACATCACTGGCTGCCTGCACATATCCAAAACACGAAATGCCTAAACAATGATGTAATATTGATAGTAACAGAAAATATTTACTATATGATGAATGAGGATACCATTTTCCTCTTATGGATTCTCAAGTGAGTATGTCGAGTTTTGTTTATAGTAGATATTCAGTTGTACATCTAGCCACGTTTGATCTTTGCATGATTATATATAGACCTCAGGCCTTGGGGTGAAATAAATTGCTGTCTTTTTTTATTTCTTACTACTGGACTAATTCTAACAAACCATCTTGGATATTAGTTAGAATTTTCAGAGGAAGAATCTTTGTGATTAATACTTAATTAGGTTTCCAGATCCAAGTCTGAATTTGCTTAAACTATTAGATGGTTGTTAGAAATACAAGTCTAATCTCTTCCATTATTAAATTTGTACCTAACAATGATATTTGAGAAACCTCAAACAATCCATTATATACTTTCACAATCCGTAGATTGCGCATTCAACATCTAATTAAGTGACGTCAACACCAACATGTAACGAATGTTATTATTTTTACCTTTTAATGAAATTATTATTTGATAAAACGGCCTCTTAAAAATTTAATAGAAGATGACCAAACAACCACAAATTGCAGAGACAATTTTTTCAACTACATGGATTATATACATACACACACACACACACACACACACACACATATATATATATATATATATATATATATATATATATATATATATATATATATATATATATATATATATATATATATATATATGTAGGTGTGTGGGTGTTTGTGAGTGTGTTTATAAATATATATATATCTATGTATATGGATTTATCTCTACTTCAATAATTCCCTTTTCCCTTGTTGTCTTCATATAGATAGACCTTAAACGTAGGTCTTTAACATATGACAAAATCCCCGTTTGAAAACTAGGGTTGGAAGCTTATAGACCCGGTTTTTAAGTAACCTACGGGAGTTGGAAGTTAACAAATATATAAGCTACAGGCGAACAAACGACCACAAATTGCATATTGTTTTTTCACATGATGTTCGGCTCGCATGCCAAGACTCAACTCTTAAAGAATCTATGACCTGCCTAGTAACAACAAGTAGAATTGAGTCAAGACTATGGTAGACAGTACAAGATCACAAAAAGATGTTAAAAACTATCAATTAATACCGAGAATTCAACCAACCAACGTTATTTTCTTTGGAATTCAAACTTTACAGATTATTAGTTTTATTATCGCAACACAACACATAAAATTAAAGAAACACACAAAGTTCTAGATCAATAATTTATCACAAAATCATTATCGCAATACAATGCCAAGAAAATATACTAATTATCAATTTTTCATCCAAAGTTTCAATTTTATTAAAATCGCAGATTTTTTAAACAATTATTTTCGCAAAACAATGCTAAATAATTGATAAAAATCTGATTTTTAACAAAAATATATGAAGAACATAGAAAAATCTAGTAAATATTAACCATAAACCGTCAATCAATCAAAAACCATGCCAATTAATACATAGAAATCGTCATCCCAAGCGGGTGAACAATAAATTTACTCACTAATCATACTAAAATCCGAAATTTAACCCAATGAAATATCAAACATTACAAAATTAGAAGATTAAGGAACGAATGTACCAAAACCGCGGCTATCTATGAAGAATTCGAACTCGAAAGTCGAACCAAATGATTTAAATCTTCAATAAATCGAAACCCTAAGCTAAACTATGATTAGAACTCGGAAACCTACTTAAAACCGAGAGAAAAATCGCTCCTGTCCATTTGTAGTTACGAGTAAGATTCTATTTTATGGAGGGTATTGCATGCTCTGGCATTTCAAACAGAGTCAAAATGAAAGCGGATGAGGGAAGTTGCTATGTCTACTGGAATGGTATATTTTGTGTGTTAGTAGTTGAATATAAATTACTCTGGTCAACTACACTTTCTAACAAAACCTGCTGATAATCTTATTCACTTATTTAATTCTTGGTCAAAATATATTTTGTGCTCTGTATAAATCACATAAGTTTTGGTTTATAATTATCAGAATGAACTATATGTATATAAGAGTTCCCCGGATTACTAGAATGCCGCAGAATCTTTGGCACATTGTGACAAGTACCAAAATATGTTTGAAGACTGACAAGTTGCATTAGAAGTTGAAGCAAGAGCTGCAGAGACAAGGTTTCGTACCCTCTTATCTTTGTTTCGACTTTCAGAACAACACGCACTATTTGATATTTCATTCTTATAATTGTTCCATCTTACCAGTGTTGTGTACCAAACCGAACGTATAATTTGTTCCATTTTACGAGTGCAAAGCTGAATATTTCGAAAAGTTTCAAGACGTTTCGGAAAGTGCTCCAAGACATCTAAATTTCATCATCTTTTTTAATGAAAAATCTAAAGTCAAGTATCACAAAATAATGTTACAAACTTGAAGCATGTTACAGGAGTCTCAATAAAATAGTCATGCCTTGTTTTGCTTATGTGTTTTATGGTTTAGTAAATAGAAACTTATTTTTAATAAGTAAACAAATTGGAACCCGGTTGTTTATATATGAATAAACCCTTCTTTTTATTTATTTATTAAAATTGTTATAAGCCCAGTTTTTTGTTAAGGAACCGGTTGTTTATGTTCGAACCTGGACCAGCCATATTGTGCTTGTTAATGGAGGTGGTTTCGGTAACAAGAAGGAAAATTAAAGTCACCAAAATTGATTCAATTGGTTTTAGGATCGATCTGGTTGATGCAAAATGCTGTCAGAAGTTTCATAATTAAATGTTAGTTTTTGATCTATGATATAATTTCTTTCTAATTGTTGCTTCTTTGAAAGACCAGAGATCTTAGAATTAAGTTACACCGCTCTGCTGGTTTTCAGCAAGAAGTTCTATGGATTGATAAGTAAAAGGGGTTTTAAGAGTGGTAGGTATAACTATTCTTGGTACCTGGTAGCAGGAATTCTAGAATGTTAATTAGTGTTATACAGGTAAAGAAATAGAAATAAACCAGATCATTCCAGCCCATAAGGCAGGATTTTATTGGAGCTAAACTCAGATCGTAGTACAAGAAATTAGAGCATGAATAGTCTGTTGGAATTTGACCTGTTAGTTTTAAGAGCTGGGGACCTGGAAAAAAAGTAAAAGTAGTGGCTTAAAATTCTAATGTTGTTTTTTGTATTTAGTAGTTTTCTTTTGGTCTATATTTTTTTTATAGGAGCACTTAACTATGCAGTTTTTCAGGGGTCTGGTTATGTATTTTGCAGTCACTTTTTGGTTTTAATTAATACACCAAGAAATGTCTGTTTTTTCCTTTGCAACTCCAGACGTACACACACATACAACTGCTCAAAAACAATTTTTTTTACTTTATGAATTACCATGATGTAATTTCGGTGATCAAAACCCTAGATTTCAATCATGAGATTAATATCAGACACGAATTGTCTTGGCCACACACCATAAAAACCAAATACATGCTGGAAGCATAAGCAAACAAGCAAACTAGAAAAATCCATTTATAAACATGGAGTACATGAAGAAACCTAGCTATGCACACCAGAAGGGTGCTTATTGTGGTGGTAACTTGGTATGCTTGTTATCTGGTACTACTATAACAAGTTAATTGCCATATTCAAACAAAAGCATACATACCAGCTGCATGTCTAGGTATTTAGAAAATGAGAATTGCACAACATAACACTGTTTTTCAAGCGTTTTATTCATACTTCTTTAATTATTTATTAGAGGGTACAACACTTCCAGCAGCATGCGTACACAAGTCACCATATGTCGGTCTGATTGTTAATTGGGACGAAGAACAGCCCCAAAAGAGTCAAGGTAATCCCCATAGTTTCCACTGAATCCGACAAACTTACCTTTACTGATGGGTAGTGAAAAAGGAGTCCCCTCTGGCTGGCCATAAGGCCCATGGTTCTTTTTGTTGGTCAGGAAGGTCAATGACGTAATTACAGTAATGCCGTGAAATGATCCAAAAGTCCCTCCAATGCCAATGAGATCCTCATCGTCCGCAAATGTTACCTGAATATATTCCCAAATACATCAAAATTGACATACGACAAAAATACAGATAAAGCTTCATACAGCGATTCGAACATAACAGATCATGTATCAGTTAAAGCTGACCGTTTGAGCTGAGCCACCGTCACCACCATATGTTTCAGAATGGTGTTTCACATGGATACGATCTGTATATGTGAACCTTATGGAATCTACACAACCTCCACTTCGGATACGGATCTCGCTAATCCTACCATCTGGTTTGAATGTCCAGGGATTATATCCACCCTTACCTCCCCAAGGCCCAACCTCAACATCACTGGCTGCCTGCACATGTCCAAAACACGAAATGCCTAAACAATGAAGTAATATTGATAGTAACAGAAAATATTTACTATATGATGAATGAGGATACCATTTTCCTCTTATGGATTCTCAAGTGAGTATGTCGAGTTTTGTTTATAGTAGATATTCAGTTGTACATCAAGCCACGTTTGATCTTTGCATGATTATATATAGACCTCAGGCCTTGGGGTGAAACTAAATTGCTGTCTTTTTTTATTTCTTACTACTGGACTAATTCTAACAAACCATCATGGATATTAGTTAGAATTTTCAGAGGAAGAATCTTTGTGAATAATACTTAATTAGGTTTCCAGATCCAAGTCTTAACTTGCTTAAACTATTAGATGGTTGTTAGAAATACAAGTCTAATCTCTTCCATTATTAAATTTGTACCTAACGATGATATTTGAGAAACCTCTAACAATCCATTATATACTTTCACAATCCGTAGATTGCGCATTCAACATCTAATTAAGTGACGTCAACACCAACATGTAAGGAATGTTATTATTTTTACCTTGTAATGAAATTATTATTTGATAAAACGGCCTCTTAAAAATTTAACAGAAGATGACCAAACAACCACAAACTGCAGAGACAATTTTTTCAACTACATGGATTATATACATACACACACACACACACATATATATATACATATATATATATATATATATATATATATATATATATATATATATATATATATATATATATATATATATATATATATATATATATATATATATATATATATATATATATATATATATGGACTTATCTCTACTTCAATAATTCCCTTTTCCCTTGTTGTCTTCATATAGATAGACCTTAAACGTAGGTTTTTAACATATGACAAAATCCCCGTTTGAAAACTAGGGTTGGAAGCTTATAGACCCAGTTTTTAAGTAACCTACGGGAGTTGGAAGTTAACAAATATATAAGCTACAGGCGAACAAACGACCACAAATTGCATATTGTTTTTTCACATGATGTTCGGCTTGCATGCCAAGACTCAACTCTTAAAGAATCTATGACCTGCCTAGTAACAACAAGTAGAATTGAGTCAAGACTATGGTAGACAGTACAAGATCACAAAAAGATGTTAAAAACTATCAATTAATACCGAGAATTCAACCAACCAACGTTATTTTCTTTGGAATTCAAACTTTACAGATTATTAGTTTTATTATCGCAACACAACGCATAAAAATAAAGAAACACACAAAGTTCTAGATCAATAATTTAACACAAAATCATTATCGCAATACAATGCCAAGAAAATATAACTAATTATCAATTTTTCATCCAAAGTTTCAATTTTATTAAAATCGCAGATTTTTTAAACAATTATTTTCGCAAAACAATGCTAAATAATTGATAAAAATCTGATTTTTAACATAAATATATGAAGAACATAAAAAAATCTAGTAAATATTAACCATAAACCGTCAATCAATCAAAAACCATGCCAATTAATACATAGAAATCGTCATCCCAAGCTGGTGAACAATAAATTTACTCACTAATCATACTAAAATCCGAAATTTAACCCAATGAAATATCAAACATTACAAAATTAGAAGATTAAGGAACGAATGTACCAAAACCGCGGCTATCTATGAAGAATTCGAACCCGAAAGTCGAACCAAATGATTTAAATCTTCAAGAAATCGAAACCCTAAGCTAAACTATGATTAGAACTCGGAAACCTACTTAAAACCGAGAGAAAAATCGCTCCTGTCCATTTGTAGTAACGAGTAAGATTCTATTTTATGGAGGATATTGCATGCTCTGGCATTTCAAACAGAGTCAAAATGAAAGCGGATGAGGGAAGTTGCTATGTCTACTGGAATGGTATTGTTAAAATTATATTCTCAGTATAGGCCCAAGTTGATTGTGTGGGTTGTTATTGGCTTATTTGGGCTCTTCTGGTGGGCTTCCAAGTTTGCTGGGCTTCAAAGAAGCTGCCTGCTGTGCGTATCCTTGGCAGCTAGGGTTGCCTATATAAAGATTAGTTTCCTGGAAGCTAAAGGGAGGCTAGAAAAAAGGGTCAGTGGGTAAATTATTGAAGGATATTTTGTCTTTGTGGTTTTTGGCTATATATAGCTCCAGTTGTTCCTTTTTCAAGTGAATCCTTCTTTTTCATTTTTCCTGTTTACGCTTTATCTTCTTGAATGGTTTTAGGGCTCTAAAGATTGTTAGGTTTTTGTACAAGATCTGATATAGATCTTTTAGTTTCAGTTGTAATTGCTTTGAGAGTGTAGTTCTTCACCTATTGGTGTTGAATTACATGAGTGTTGTAGTGAGGTTCTATTGTAAGTAATAGGGTGGTCATTGACCGGTTGATTTAGGGTTTTAATAAAAGTTGTTTTGGTTATTGGGTTCTTGATACCGTTTTTCTTCATGGTATCAGAGCCTAGGTTGGTTGTCGATTTGGGTTTCGTCTATTGGTTCTGGTTGCGAGCTCTCGTGTGAGTTCTTCGATTGGTTCTTATTTTTGTTGGCAATTCGTTTGTGTACTCGCCATTGGGCTTTTGTCTCGAAACCCTTGTCTGTTTCGGTTCCGCTGCAATATCGGTAATATCAAGCGCTGTGTTAGGAGTACTCTGTAAGTCCCTCTTCCTTCTTGTGTTGTAGCAAGTACCTGCTGCAGGTGTTTCTGTTCTGACAGGAATCAACTGCCCCTGCATGTTCAAACTTGGCCTATAGACAAGGTTCTTTTCTTGCTTTTTTGTTGGGTCGCCATGTGATGTGTGCGTTGAAGGTATTGACCGACTTGACCGGACGCTTGAACGTCCTGGAATCCTGTCTCTAAGTCAATATTTTCGGTGTGGGTTTTTTCTCTGTGTGTATTGATTTGTTATTAAAGAAATAACATGCTCTGGTCACTAGGATTGTTTTTCTTTTTTTTTTTTCCCCTGTGGTTTATGGTTGTTTTTGTGGAAATTTTGGGTTCTTTTGTGTATAAATGTGCTAAACAAATTCAATTATTACAGTTTTCAAATAGCCATTATTTCACACAAAAAGATTCAGATTCTTGATAAATTGGTGGTTTGTTAATTGGATGCTTGTTCTGCTTATTGCTTCGTGTGGCATGCAAGATCTGAATCTCAACTCTCTAATCCTCAAACAAAGCCGCCCTGCAAGGGATCTTGATGCAACCCTCCAAAATTTTTTGGTTCTATTATCTTGTTTTTTGTTGTATCTTGGGGTAGTCAATTTGTTTGGTTGGAACCCAACCTTATGTTGGATAGGAAATGGTCTGTGTTATGTGTTTTCTGTTGGTTCTGTCTCTCTTGGAACTTCAATTTCTCTTACTCTGGTGCATTTTTCCAAATTGGTGTGTTATTGGTGGAAAGTTTTAAAACCAAATTCGTCTGTGTCTAATTCCTTTAGTTCTTTCTTTAAATCAAATATATTATTTAAATTGGCCTATAAAAAAAAAACTATTGCTTAAGTGATTAAAATTGTAGATATAAATTCACCTTGATTGGTGTGTTAACTGTCTCTGCATGCTGTGTGACTTTGCTGTCTGTGTATCATCTCATTATGGTTTGTGGATTGTATGATGAATTGTATCTTTTCTGGAATCTGTAGTTCATTTAAAAATGCTAAATAGCTCTTCTCTGCATTTAAGTGTTCAATCTTGTGATTAAAATGGTTAAGTTGTTTAGAAGTTGTTATGGTACAGAATTTGTGAATAACAAAATGATTAAGTTTCCGACCAATGGTTGAAAAGTGTGTGCTAGTTGTTTTTAAAAGTAGCACTTTATTGAAAAGGGTTGTTCATTTTTTAAAAAATATAATTTTTTTATGAAAATATCTCCCTTTTATATCTTCTCGTTCTATTTGGGTTAGTTCTCCCTCTTTTAAAATAAAGTGAGAGATTCTATGTAAATGGGTTGTTATAAGTTGTTGGTTATGAAAAATGTGGTTTTTGAAATATCAAAATTTGTTTGTGTTAAAAATGAAGTAGTCAAGTGCGGTTAATTGTTGTTATGTTCAATTATTAATAAACCGTGGTTCAAGTTAATTGGTTGTTAAATCAAATGTCTTTGGTAAATAAAAGTTCCAACTGTCTGTTTTAAACATTCCCTATGTTGGGTGATTGTTTCATGCAACCAGTTGTAATCAAATGTACGTTTGATAGTTTGTTAAAGAATCAACCAGAAAATCTGATTTTCCAAAAAGGAAAAAAAAAAAGAGGTTGATGGTTGTGTTGTTGGTGTGAAAGTTACCTTCTAAAAGGTTTATCAAGTTTCTTAACATAAGAAAATATGTGTTAAGGTAAATGTTTTAAATAATTGGTTCCAGTTAAATAGAAAAGTGTGGTTCAAAATAAATTGTTTTTGGTATGGTTAACGGTTAAAAGTAAAATATGTTGGTATAATGTGGTTAAAGTTTGTTGGTTGTTAAAATCAAATATCATTCTGATAATTTTTTCTATGTTAGAAAATCAACCAGAAACTCTAATTTTCCAAAAGGAGTTGATGTTTGTGTGGTTGAAGTGGAAGTTAAAAGGTTGTGTGTTACAATAAATTGTCTTCAGTTGGTTTTGTCAAAAGATGTCAACCCTATCGATTGTAAGTGGCTATAAAAAGTTATGTTCAAGTCTGTCGGAGAGATAGATAGGTTCAAGACAATGTTAGTTGCCAAGAAGTATTGTAAAAATGGATGGCATAAATTTAATTCAAAAATATTTAAAGTCTCTTATCTGTTTATGGGTTGCTAAAAATTGTTCTTTATCTTATTGGTCACAGTGTGTTTATGTGCTAAAAGGTTTAATTTTTAGGGTACAGTTAACTGTCAAAGTTCTGATGGATGTTAAAAGTATAAATAAATATTTTTGATTCCTTTAATATTGACATTGTGCAAGTTAGTTGTTGTTACATGTTGTGACTACTTTGGTTTAGTATTGAGTGAGGGGCTTCTTTGGCTGGATTGCTTCATTGTATTCGGGTGCTATATTGCCTAGCTATTCTTTCTTTATTCGTTGCCTTTTTGATGACTATCACGGGTAACTATTGTGCACCAAGAGAGCATTTTGATTTTTTTTGGGTGTCTATATATAGTCTCGTTGTTACAGTAGTCTAGATAAACAAGAATCTGTATATTTTAAGTCAGTTTCTCACAATTAACTTGAAGGGGGTGTTAAAATTGATAACATATTTGTGCAAGTTAATTGTGTTCGTCCAGTTGTGTTGGTGAGTGACAAGTTGATTTGATAAATCATATCATTCTTTTATTCTTGGGCTTCTTTGTCTCTCTAGCTCAGGTGAGTTTCTTTTACTCTTTTGTCCGTACTAGCTAGCTATATATGTATGTGTTTGTGCGTGCAGGTGAAGAGCACAGTTTCAATTTTATTTTAGTGTTTTTCTTTTTCGTTGTCAATCTGGTTCATCTTCTCATCTCTGTATGTTCATAACCTTAGGGTTTGGGTTCTTAATTGAGAAATATATTAAAGGTTTTGGTGGACAAAGTGCTGCTATACAGATTGCAGCCAATCCGGTTTTTCATGAAAAAAAGCATTGTGAAATTGATCTCTTTTGTTAGAAAGAGAATTTTAGAAGCTGTTGTTGATGTGATCAAGTAAATGCTACAGATAATGTTGTTGAAGATGTTGTCTAAAAAGGTCTATCTTGTTTTCAACTCAAAAGGTTGTAAAATTAAATGAACTTATAAAATGTTTTCTCAATTAACTTGAGGAGGGGTGTTAAAATAAGAGCATATTTCAAGTTTAATTGTGTCAAGTTAATTGAGGTCATTGCATTGCATCTCTTAGTATGTTGCAGGTGTGCCCTTTCAGCTGTCATATTGCCTCTGCTTAATCCTTGATATTACTTGTGTATAAAGTTCATGCTCTTAGCCTGTTCATGTTCTTAGCTAGTCATGAACCAAGATATTCTCACTTAAACTGTTAATTTCAAGGTAATTGAATATATTTGATTCAATTATGATTTCTAAAGTTAAGTTGAAAAATGTGTCTTAACTGCTCTTGTTGATGCAGATTGGGCTAAGGACAGTAACTGAGTTTTGCTTATTTTAAATGATAGTTTCAGTAGTTTCAGAAATAATTTGAGTTTGAAGGTTTCAGTATTGCTGCTAATCCTGTTTTTCATGAAAAAGAAAAAAAAACTAAACATTTTGAAATTGGTTTAAATTTTGTCCTTGTAAAAGTAAGTGCTGTGTTTGTTAAATTGTTAAGATAGGTTCTGCTAATGTTGCTGCTGACATTTTTCACTAAAGGTAGGTTCTGCTAATGTTGCTGCTGACATTTTTCACTAAAGGTCTGTCAATTACTCAACATAAAGCTTTGTGTAAGTTTAGCCTTGTACACAATCAACTTGAGGGGGATGTTAAAATTATATTCTCAGTATAGGCCCAAGTTGATTGTGTGGGTTGTTATTGGCTTATTTGGGCTCTTCTGGTGGGCTTCCAAGTTTGCTGCCTGCTGTGCGTATCCTTGGCAGCTAGGGTTGCCTATATAAAGATTAGTTTCCTGGAAGCTAAAGGGAGGCTAGAAAAAAGGGTCAGTGGGTAAATTATTGAAGGATATTTTGTCTTTGTGGTTTTTGGCTATATATAGCTCCAGTTGTTCCTTTTTCAAGTGAATCCTTCTTTTTCATTTTTCCTGTTTACGCTTTATCTTCTTGAATGGTTTTAGGGCTCTAAAGATTGTTAGGTTTTTGTACAAGATCTGATATAGATCTTTTAGTTTCAGTTGTAATTGTTTTGAGAGTGTAGTTCTTCACCTATTGGTGTTGAATTACATGAGTGTTGTAGTGAGGTTCTACTGTAAGTAATAGGGTGGTCATTGACCGGTTGATTTAGGGTTTTAATAAAAGTTGTTTTCGTTATTGGGTTCTTGATACCGTTTTTCTTCAGGTATATTTTGTGTGTTAGTAGTTGAATATAAATTACTCTGGTCAATTACACTTTCTAACAAAACCTGCTGATAATCTTATTCACTTATTTAATTCTTGGTCAAAATATATTTTGTGCTCTGTATAAATCACATAAGTTTTGGTTTATAATTATCAGAATGAACTATATGTATATAAGAGTTCCCCGGATTACTAGAATGCCGCAGAATCTTTGGCACATTGTGACAAGTACCAAAATATGTTTGAAGACTGACAAGTTGCATTAGAAGTTGAAGCAAGAGCTGCAGAGACAAGGTTTCGTACCCTCTTATCTTTGTTTCGACTTTCAGAACAACACGCACTATTTGATATTTCATTCTTATAATTGTTCCATCTTACCAGTGTTGTGTACCAAACCGAACGTATAATTTGTTCCATTTTACGAGTGCAAAGCTGAATATTTCAAAAAGTTTCAAGACGTTTCGGAAAGTGCTCCAAGACATCTAAATTTCATCATCTTTTTTAATGAAAAATCTAAAGTCAAGTATCACAAAATAATGTTACAAACTTGAAGCATGTTACAGGAGTCTCAATAAAATAGTCATGCCTTGTTTTGCTTATGTGTTTTATGGTTTAGTAAATAGAAACTTATTTTTAATAAGAAAACAAATTAGAACCCGGTTGTTTATATATGAATAAACCCTTCTTTTTATTTATTTATTAAAATTGTTATAAGCCCAGTTTTTTGTTAAGGAACCGGTTGTTTATGGTCGAACCTGGACCAGCCATATTGTGCTTGTTAATGGAGGTGGTTTCGGTAACAAGAAGGAAAATAAAAGTCACCAAAATTGATTCAATTGGTTTTAGGATCGATCTGGTTGATGCAAAATGCTGTCAGAAGTTTCATAATTAAATGTTAGTTTTTGATCTATGATATAATTTCTTTCTAATTGTTGCTTCTTTGAAAGACCAGAGATCTTACAATTAAGTTACACCGCTCTGCTGGTTTTCAGCAAGAAGTTCTATAGATTGATAAGTAAAAGGGGTTTTAAGAGTGGTAGGTATAGCAGTAATTCTAGAATGTTAATTAGTGTTATACAGGTAAAGAAATAGAAATAAACCAGATCATTCCAGCCCATAAGGCAGGATTTTATTGGAGCTAAACTCAGATCGTAGTACAAGAAATTAGAGCATGAATAGTCTGTTGGAATTTGACCTGTTAGTTTTAAGAGCTGGGGACCTGGAAAAAAAGTAAAAGTAGTGGCTTAAAATTCTAATGTTGTTTTTTGTATTTAGTAGTTTTCTTTTGGTCTATATTTTTTTTATAGGAGCACTTAACTATGCAGTTTTTCAGGGGTCTGGTTATGTATTTTGCAGTCACTTTTTGGTTTTAATTAATACACCAAGAAATGTCTGTTTTTTCCTTTGCAACTCCAGACGTACACACACATACAACTGCTCAAAAACAATTTTTTTTACTTTATGAATTACCATGATGTAATTTCGGTGATCAAAACCCTAGATTTCAATCATGAGATCAATATCAGACACGAATTGTCTTGGCCACACACCATAAAAACCAAATACATGCTGGAAGCATAAGCAAACAAGCAAACTAGAAAAATCCATTTATAAACATGGAGTACATGAAGAAACCTAGCTATGCACACCAGAAGGGTGCTTATTGTGGTCGTAACTTGGTATGCTTGTTATCTGGTACTACAATAACAAGTTAATTGCCATATTCAAACAAAAGCATACATACCAGCTGCATGTCTAGGTATTTAGAAAATGAGAATTGCACAACATAACACTGTTTTTCAAGCGTTTTATTCATACTTCTTTAATTATTTATTAGAGGGTACACCACTTCCAGCAGCATGCGTACACAAGTCACCATATGTCGGTCTGATTGTTAATTGGGACGAAGAACAGCCCCAAAAGTACAGATAAAAATACAGATAAAGCTTCATACAGCGATTCAAACATAACAGATCATGTATCAATTAAAGCTGACCGTTTGAGCTGAGCCACCGTCACCACCATATGTTTCAGAATGGTGTTTGACATGGATACGATCTGTATATGTGAACCTTATGGAATCTACACAACCTCTACTTCAATAATTCCCTTTTCCCTTGTTGTCTTCATATAGATAGACCTTAAACGTAGGTCTTTAACATATGACAAAATCCCCGTTTGAAAACTAGGGTTGGAAGCTTATAGACCCGGTTTTTAAGTAACCTACGGGAGTTGGAAGTTAACAAATATATAAGCTACAGGCGAACAAACGACCACAAATTGCATATTGTTTTTTCACATGATGTTCGGCTCGCATGCCAAGACTCAACTCTTAAAGAATCTATGACCTGCCTAGTAACAACAAGTAGAATTGAGTCAAGACTATGGTAGACAGTACAAGATCACAAAAAGATGTTAAAAACTATCAATTAATACCGAGAATTCAACCAACCAACGTTATTTTCTTTGGAATTCAAACTTTACAGATTATTGGTTTTATTATCGCAACACAACACATAAAATTAAAGAAACACACAAAGTTCTAGATCAATAATTTATCACAAAATCATTATCGCAATACAATGCCAAGAAAATATAACTAATTATCGATTTTTCATCCAAAGTTTCAATTTTATTAAAATCGCAGATTTTTTAAACAATTATTTTCGCAAAACAATGCTAAATAATTGATAAAAATCTGATTTTTAACAAAAATATATTAAGAACATAAAAAAATCTAGTAAATATTAACCATAAACCGTCAATCAATCAAAAACCATGCCAATTAATACATAGAAATCGTCATCCCAAGCGGGTGAACAATAAATTTACTCACTAATCATACTAAAATCCGAAATTTAACCCAATGAAATATCAAACATTACAAAATTAGAAGATTAAGGAACGAATGTACCAAAACCGCGGCTATCTATGAAGAATTCGAACTCGAAAGTCGAACCAAATGATTTAAATCTTCAATAAATCGAAACCCTAAGCTAAACTATGATTAGAACTCGGAAACCTACTTAAAACCGAGAGAAAAATCGCTCCTGTCCATTTGTAGTTACGAGTAAGATTCTATTTTATGGAGGGTATTGCATGCTCTGGCATTTCAAACAGAGTCAAAATGAAAGCGGATGAGGGAAGTTGCTATGTCTACTGGAATGGTATATTTTGTGTGTTAGTAGTTGAATATAAATTACTCTGGTCAACTACACTTTCTAACAAAACCTGCTGATAATCTTATTCACTTATTTAATTCTTGGTCAAAATATATTTTGTGCTCTGTATAAATCACATAAGTTTTGGTTTATAATTATCAGAATGAACTATATGTATATAAGAGTTCCCCGGATTACTAGAATGCCGCAGTATCTTTGGCACATTGT
>JAANYP010000023.1:0-12909 GCA_020465985.1 Centrapalus pauciflorus
TTCACAAATTTTATAAAACTAGAAAAACACTTTATATTTTCTATCGAAAATACCCAAATTCGTTGAAATCGATATCCAATAAAAAATCTTACAAAATTTAAATAAAAAGACACATTAATATTTATTGAAAATCCAATAAACTTTTACATTTAAGTGATGAAATCAAACTTGAAACAACAACTATTACTATTGTTAATATTGGAATAAAAAAATCAATTTTTACAATTAAAAATTGTTTATCATATATAAAATACATATATAAATATAAACAGTTTATATACTTAAAATTAATTAATATGATAAGTTAAAAAGTAATAATGTTATTTAAATGTAATGGATTATAAAGAAAAATTATTAATAAAACAAAAGTTAATAAATTACGTATAATAAACTACTATCAAAGACCACGTAATTGATTGCAAACTTGAGAGACCTAGAAGGGTAACAATATCATTTTAAAAAGTTTAACACGCCACAAATAAATTAAGGATAAAAATGAAAGTAAACCAGTTAAATTATAGACTATTTATGTAAAAGTGGTGCGTTTAGTTTATGAAAATTTCCAAAATTTTCATCTCACTTTTCAATGAAAATGAAAACATGTTTACTTAATAACAATTTCATAAATTTTCATTTCACTATTTAAAATACCACTTTTCATATTCACTTTCTTACTTTTCTATTACCTATCCTATATTTTTTATAATACTCTCTTTCTCTCTTACTTTTCTATCACATATCCTAATTTTCTTATTTTATAATCACTCATCTTATTTTTTTTTAAACTAAAACTTTATCATCTAAACATGTTTTCACTTTTCATGGAAACCATTGTTTTTTTTCTATAAACCATAACTTGAAAACTAAAATTGAAAAATGATTAATTTTCGTTAACTAAACGCAATCTTACCATTTTCATAATTTTAGACAAACAACGACATCGTAATTTACTCAAATAATAAAATAATATGTAAAATTGATTGTTGGAATTCAAAAAGCCAAAAAAGAAACAATTTGAAGTACAGCGCTCTATCTGTCAAAAAGAGGGTTTAGACTTTGGATCCAGCTTTGCGTTGATGGCGTCCACTTGTCTCCGCCTATGCCAAATCTCCGTTCAAACTCTCTCCTTTGATTCAATTACAAACCCTACCGAATATTCCAGACCAAATACCTGATCACGTATCTCAAAAAGCTCACTTTCCTCTGTCAATCTCTGAAGTATAACCGAAGGAATCAGTTTGGAACAGTGACGTCGAAGAAGACAGGTGATCTTCTGAATTCGGTATTTGACAGCTTAATTATGTGCCGATCTTTGTTTTGATATGATCTCAGGTTATCCAGCTGTAGGGTAATTGATAATTACGAAATGCATGTGTGTTAATTTTGTCATTTTGGTTTGTACAGCTTAGGTTAGTGGTTGATCGGTAATATGTGACTATGTGTTGGACATGAAGATGTGTTTCCTTGAAATTCAAGGATGTACTTGGATTGCATTAGGTTTGGTTTTTATGATTTCATGCAGCTTATCGGATTTTGGAATTGTCATCACGTTTTAAACGTTTAAACTCTGTTATAGTCGCTATGTGTGTACAGTGTCGCAATTGTCAGCTCCTTCTTGTTTGTTGTTTGTTATTTATGCGATGTTATTGTTGTTTGTTTGTACAGTGTCGATACAGTTTCAGTGGAAGAGGTAGAACGGGATCAACCTTAGATGATTGAAAATTTGGGAGAAAACAAGGGGAGTACGAATTACGAACACTGTAGAGGATTGGTTAAAGTTGTGGTTGGATCACTCTGCCCAATCTGATGAAGAAGTTAAGGTTGGTTACAGTAGTGGCTGGATCACTGTGCTCAATCTGCTCAATAGCTACGTAATCTCATGAAGAAGTTAGGATCAGTTACATGCGTGGTGGTGAATATTTGTATATAGCATATTTGGGTTGGTGTTGTAGTTTTACATGGTATTTCTTGATTAAAGGGGAACACATGGAATCTTAAGGCACAATTCTGGTGAAATTGATAGTGATCCTAGAATTTGCTACTGTCATGACCACTGAAGTCCCTTGCTCTTCTCGTCAATGGCTCAAGCAAGAATCACATTCTGTTTTGAAAGATGGGGTGTTGGCCGGAAAGAGTTCAAACAACATATCTGTACGAACAGGGGAGGAGTTCTCCATGGAATTTATTCAAGATCGTGGTACGGTAAGTAAAGTTCATAATGGCCATTGCAAAGTCCTGAGCAATGGGACATCCTCAAAAAATAATGGCAACAATAATTTTGGTTACGAGGAACTCAGTGTTATGCTTGGATTGCAGAGGGTGGATTCTGTATGTAGTTCTGATATGGCAGAGAATACTTCTACAAGAGGACATCTTTCTAGGCCAAGTGCTATATCAGCCATTGATTCTGTTCCTTCTCTGGCTCACCGACCTTCAGGATCAGGAGTTTCAGATGATTCTCTAAAAGGAAAGATTAAGTTTGTCTGCAGTTCTGGTGGTAAAATCTTGCCTCGACCCAGTGATGGGAAACTGAGATATGTAGGAGGTGAGACACGTATTGTTTCAATACAGAAGAATATCTCATGGGGAGAGCTTGTCAAACGAACTAGTGAATATTGCAGTCAGCCTCACAATATCAAATACCAGCTTCCAGGAGAGGATCTTGATGCTCTTATATCAGTATCTTCTCAAGAGGACCTTCAGAATATGATAGAGGAGTACAATGGACTTGGAAAGTTTGATGGTTCCCAGCGACTCAGGATATTTTTGATTCCTGTAAGTGAATCTGAAGGTACATGTACCATTGAAACCAATGCTAATCCGCAGAACAATCCAGATTATCAGTATGTGGTTGCGGTCAATGGAATAGTTGATCACAACGTAGCAAGAAACATCACGGCAAAATGTTTGACAAATGAAGTGAGCCAGTTGAAATCTAGCATGGACCAAAAGCCAATCTTTCCCCAGAAGTCTGATCCTTTGGAAGATGATGTTGGGCTCAAGAACTCAAATGTCAGTTCACGGTATTTTGAACCCCTAAGTTTGACCAAGCCTCCCAATGATGTTCCTCTAAATCTTCCAGATTTAGCTCCTCAAAAGGAGTTGATGAATGGTCATGCACAAATTCATAAGGATTCAACATATGATAGTGTTGAGATCCCAATACTCAAGGACCGAGCATTTCTTTCTGAGAATTCGATCCTACAATCTGCTGATCTGACAGATCTATTTTTGGGATCTAAGGATGGGTCTCATCTGGGGATTCCACATGCATTTTCTGATCCTCAGCTCCAGGAAGTCGGAGGAAGCTCATGCTTCGGTTCTCAAGATGAAAACACTTTACCTCCTACTTTGAGCTTGGCACCACCAGTGATGTGCACACAGCTGGAATCTTCTGTCTTGCAAGAGAAGACTGTTGAACAACATGAGAATGTTCTTCCACAAGTTACCATAGAAATACCAAGTTTGAAACATCCTGTTTCTTACAGTCAAACGGATTCATTGCAAGGGTCAACCCATTCTGAATCTTTAAAGAGAGTACATTATGATGCAAATTGCATAGACGAGAAGATCCAAGCAGCAAAGGAAGATCCAAGAAAAAATGGAGCGCAAAACGATTTGAAGGAAAACATCCTAACTTTTTATCAAGCTGCAAACTCTTGTAAGAGTACCTCATCTGCAACTGCTAGTGGTGACTTCAATAAAGCATTGAAAGTCAATTGTGATCTGATATCTGTTCTGCATGACCTGCAAGTCTCGGACCACATCATCCCTGCATCAACTGCAACTAATCTAAAGCCAGTTTCAGATGCAGCAATGCAGCAATCTTCAAGCAATCACTTATGGAAATCACCAGCTGACCCTGCTGGTAATATCCAAAGAATTGCTGATAATCAGCAGCATGTAATGACTGGAATAGAAGATGGTGAACAGGGAAGAAATACACCATGGGCCCCTAATCCTGAAAAATCTATTACTGATATACTTTCTGGCTTATCTGATAATCTATCTCATGAATCTGTTCAACTTCCAAGCTCGCATCAGAAGGGAATGAATGACCAGAAGCCAATGTTCAGGGAGTTAGATCCATCAGCAGGTCTTGATTATCCATTGGGCTCTGGTCCCTTGATGCAGAATCCAACTGCAGGTGCTGTTTTTCGGAGAGAAGTTTCACTGATGGATGATGATTTTTTCAATTACACCAAGCAGGAAGTTGGTAAATTGGGTCATGAACAATATTACAATAAAATGCAGAAGGAAATTCCATCTATCAAGGACAAGGAAGATAATCAACTGGAGTTGGCCAATCTTTTGGGAGACATGACTGATGATGTGAGCAATTCACATGTGTTAGATGCATTCGGCACTGAAGTTCACCCCTCAAATGCAACAGAAGCTGAGAACGCTTTCTCAGATTCCAATGCAGAGGTATGTATTTTTCTATGAATATTGAGATGTGTTTTAAAAGCCCTTCAGCATAGTCAGAGATACCCAACACATTTTCATATGTGGGGAAAATATATGTAGTAACATTATCAGGATGCATGATAATACATAAAGTTCATGAGCAGTCAATGACAACTTGTATAATAGCATACTTAGGAAAAGGCATCAAGCATACATGGGCCTTATATAATCCACTTCAATATCTCAAATGGTGCTTTAGGAAGTCAGTTTACCTAATATTGAGTGCACTTTTACTACCATTGGAAATCTCATTGAATTTAAGATTTTATAAGATGCCTATAGCGTGAAGCCTCACACTCTTCTACTTGAGGTAGTTTATGGATTTTAAGCTTTACCATACGAAATGAAGTAATGAAGAAAAGTTATCCTTCAGTGCATGCATAAATTTCAAAGTTAAATGATGCTATAGCCTGTTGACATGTAGCTGAGGTATTTACATAACCCATGCAGGATGCTGCAATAGATATTGGAGGTAAGGATGACCCATTCAGTAGTGCATTAATAGCTGAAATGGAAGCTGATATGTATGGCCTCCAGGTACATTACTATCCACTACACTTACAGCACATGTATAATTTCTAATAATTATTGTCGGTTCTTCATCCTCTTGCTTGCAAGTGAAAGACCTGCTTTGCATTTTTGTAAAGAGAAGGTAGCTTCGTGAGATGGTATTAAGAGAATGTGAATCAGAGGCATATAGAAAATTACTTGAGGTTTAGTTACTTCAGGCATGGTGGATGTCATGATTTTCTGCAACGGGCAGTTTCCACATGGTCAGATAGCTCTATAATCTATAGAACATTTCAGGCTTGTAGCACCTTATGAAATTTTTCTGCAGTACTTTAAACAATTGCCTAACTCTAATGATTCTAAAGCATATATATGTGAGCTTATTTGCCGATTCCAAATGAAAAATAATTTAGAAGGACTACCTCAGACGAATCATTTCATAGTCTTGATTGAAGCATACATGCATGCACACATGCCTTCATTGTGTTGGCACTTGGCAAGCTGCTATTTCACTTATATTATGTTTTCAAGGTTTGATATTGCGCCAATCTGTTTTTTTTTTTTTTTTTTTTTTAACTAGAATTTTACATGTTATTTTAGCAGTTGTTTGTTGTGTTGATATGGGTATGGGCCAGATAATGTAAGTTACAATTGCAACTCTTATGTTTTCCCATTATCGCAAATCCTATGAAGACAGATTTTGTTACTGACATCAACTAACATAAGTTTTGGCTTGAAACTCCTTATCATTGTCTTTTGCTTCCGTATCGTTTTTTCTGGCTTGCTTAGCTCTTACATTCACGGAAAATGCAGATAATAAAGAATGCTGAACTTGAAGAACTAAGAGAGTTGGGTTCTGGGACGTATGGAACTGTTTACCATGGCAGATGGCGTGGGTCTGATGTTGCTATTAAAAGAATCAAGAAAAGCTGCTTTGCTGGAAGATCATCCGAGGAAGAACGGCTGGTGGGTGATCCTACTATTGTCAACTATGATTTTTTTTCTCACTTGATTTCGTATTTCTATCAACTGCCATTCTAGCCTATTAGCATTATCGATTGACTTCCAACTGTGCCAGACCAATGACTTTTGGAGAGAAGCACGCATCCTTTCAAATCTCCATCATCCAAATGTGGTTGCATTTTATGGAGTTGTACCAGATGGATCTGGAGGAACTTTAGCTACTGTTACTGAATTTATGGCAAATGGATCGCTTAGGAATGTCCTAATAAAAAAGGATAGGTGAATTTACTTTAATCCTCATGAAATTATCGACTCCTTTGTGTCTTAGCTGGGTTGAGTTTTGATGTGATGTGCAGGTCCCTTGATTATCGTAAAAAGCTCATATTAGCCATGGATGCAGCTTTCGGAATGGAATACCTGCATTCCAAAAATATTGTCCATTTTGATCTAAAATGTGACAACTTGTTGGTTAATATGCGTGATCCACAGCGACCTGTCTGCAAGGTAATGGAAACCATCTTAATCAAATTCTGCACACCTGGTCGACCTTTAAAATTTCTTGTGGGAAGGGAAACATATTACAATAGACATAGAAGCATCAAAGCCTCTATATAGACAGTTTTAGTCTTTTCTTTGTTTGGGCCTTTTTCTGTTTTTCATATGAACTCAAATTTATATTTCATTAGCACGGATGATGGATAGAGGCTCTTACAGGTTGGAGACTTTGGATTGTCAAGGATCAAACGGAATACTCTAGTTTCAGGTGGTGTCAGAGGAACCTTACCATGGATGGCACCAGAATTACTAAATGGTAGCAGCACTCGAGTTTCCGAAAAGGTTAGAATGACACACATATATATATGCCATGAAATGCAACCGATTAGAAGACCGAGTGACTGGTTCAACTAATTAATCATTTAATTCTTGGTATTCACAGGTCGATGTGTTCTCTTTTGGCATTACTATGTGGGAGATCCTAACTGGTGAAGAACCTTATGCAAATATGCATTGTGGGGCAATCATCGGTAAGTTGTTCTCTACTCAGACTACAAGTGAAAACAAACTTTGGTGCTTGCTGAATTAGTTGATAATAAGAAAATTGTGGTTGTGATCAAGATTTTATTAAACAAAATAAGTTATTTGGTATGGTGCTTAGGTGATTCATCATAGTTAAGCAAATGAGGACAGTGATTCAGTTCTGCATTGAACTTAATTTGTTTAATTGCATGACAGTCGCTTGTGTAGTCGACCATCTGGTTAATTGTTGCAGTTTTCATGAGTCAGAAAAGAGTATTCTTTCTTCATTTTTCGTTCTTTTTTACATTTTACAAAATATGATCACAGGAGGGATTGTGAAGGATACTCTTAGGCCTGTTATACCAGAACGGTGTGACCCTGAATGGAGGAAGCTGATAGAGCAATGCTGGTCAGCAGACCCCACCATCCGGCCTTCGTTTACTGAAATCACTAATAGACTACGGACCATGTCTAAGATACTCCAAGCAAATGGACTAAAAAAAGGCTCACGTGCCTAGCTCACTAGTAAGCACATGATGTTTTTCGTGTTATACAACGTCCATCTATATGATGTTCGTGTGTTTCTTGTCTTGTTCTACATGTATTTTGCATTTGTTCATTCTTTTTCAATTGAAAAACGGCTTCCATGTTAATAGTATCACAGCTTACACTTGGAATCGCTAACCCAATTATCAGTTTGGTATATACTTGATCCAAACAAACTATTATACACAAAAATAGAAGGATAACTCTTATTCCTTCTCACTGAGTAAAGTCGCTATACTGTAACTTGTATAATGTGTATCAAATGCAGTACAATTTTTCAACTTTAGTCTTGGATGAATGTTGGTATATGCTTGGGGATTGCTGTTGAGCTTTACTTCCTGCTATAACAGCCGACACTGCTAACATGTTGCTGATGTTATCATTAAGCAAATGAGAAACACCATTTTATTTTAGACAATTTTTTTGTCTAGTGGTTGGAGACATGAAATCTGTAGTGGAGGATCGATGATTAAATTTATTTTGGCACATGTCCGTGAGTATCACTATTTACACTGTTAGACCGGTTGGCGGATCCCTCAAAGGATATTCTTCCTTCAAATGTGTCGTTTGGAGGATTTTTAACAAATTTTATGAAATTCTTAGTTAACCAGATTCTGGGACTTCTTTTATTTATTAAATGGGAGTATTTGAATCTTATTAGCAAATGTTTTAAAATCCTTTTACTTTTTGAAATTCTTTTTCTTTTTAAACATAAAATCTAAACGGCCAAGGGAGCCAAACAGCAAACAAAAGGTAACACCTTTCTACTTGGATCAATAAAAGTGGTTTCAAGATACTTTCAAAACAACCAACCAACTAAAAGTGAACGCTTCTTGAAGCAAGCTTGGATTTGAATGGATCTTTCTACAAGCACACAAATATAAAATTGAAGTTTACAAAAGATGAAAACAACAGATACGTAGAAATTAAAATGACTGTCACATGGATATTTGGTTCGCAGAATTATCGTTCATAAATGTGAATTGATTGAAGTTATAAAAATATGTTATTATTATAATTATATTAAACTAAGCGTTATGATTTTTACAACGGTAAATAAATTTGATAATAAAACAAGTGAAGAAGTATTTTATAAGATTTTAAATTGAAGAATATGGGAAAGAGATGGGTTGACATTTAAAATTGCTTTCCAAAGTAGATAGATAGCTTTTTTTCCCACTACAAGTGAAGTGTTTTGATCCTAATCAAATGGTTTATTTGGTGGGAATAATATTTGGCAACATTTTGTGGGAAGTGAAAACGAAACCCACACTTCTTTGAAGGTTTATGATGGGTTTGAAACCAATTCAATTTACCACTTTACACCATGACTACAATTGTTGGTCTCCAAATTAATGTCTATTATTGAATTTCCACACATAACTTTTCAAGGGTTAGTTTCGTAATTTTTGATTTTACCTATCATCTTACAGACCAAATATATAACAAATTCTATTATATTAGATGTTATCAATCCCTGTTGTTGAGTATCGTGGGTAGTGTCAACGTTCTATAAAAGTTTTTATATAGTTTGAGTACATGTGATGACGGATACAGATTCGGTGAACTTAATCAATCAACTAAAAATTGTTTCGTTACAAAAAGTGGAAATAAACAAGAATATAACTTATAAGCAAATTTTTGGACATAAATTTTAACAAGAATATTTTATTATTGGTTAGATAACTAAAAATCTTGTAATAAGAACAAAATAAAACAATCATCACAAACTAAAATCAATGTTAGCCAATGAATATCTATTCCAAATGAGTATTGTAATGTATTTGTTTTTTTAAAACATCAAATAAAATTTATTGTATTTAGAAGAAGATGAGAAAATAAATAAAACAACAATCAACATGTCATGTTACAAGCTAAAGTAACATAGTTTGGTGACAACCAATTAAATCAGTTAAACAATTACAATTTAACTGGTTAAGTAGGTTGTCATTTTATATTCCAATGTCTATTGGCAAATGGAGGCTTGCAATTTGATTAATTGTATGGAACTTTAAACTTGTGTAGTTGTGTGAAAGTAAAGATGCTCAAAACCTATTGTGCTAACTTTTATTTTTTTAAAATACCTTAATATTAGTTTGTTGCTCCCCTTACCATTCCCCTCATTTTTAATGAAATAAAGAATTTTTATATGTCTATGGTTTTGTTTAAATTTTAGGGAAGGAAGGAAAGGAAATTCAAATAAATTAAGTGGATTTGGTAAGCCAATGTGTTTGAAGTCATTAAAACCCATAGTTGGAGTAAAACTCAGTGGTTTGCCAACATGTTTGAAGTGCTACTTATGACTATGACCACATTAATCATAAGCAAACCTACCACCATCCCCTTTAATCTCTTTATGCTCTAATTTTTTTTAAAGTAAAGTTGGATACTTGGATTTTGTATTTTAAAGGTTAATGATATGTACATAATAATTTTTTGTTACACAATTCTATCTATCTTGATGATATACAGACTTATAAAAATATTTGTTGTGTTTTATGCTATTCAAACCCTTATATGGATAGACAAACGACTTTTCAAAATATGAAATAATATGTATTATTTTAATACGTAATATATGGTAAGAAATAAATTCATGTAAGTAGATTAACATATTATGAGGTTCATTTAGGATTTAGCACATAGGAATATAGGATGAGGTTCAGCTAGCCACACATTTTTACAACACCGCCCCCTATCTCTCTTTTCATCCTCTTTCTTATGGGATGCAAATAAAACTCTTTTAACAAAGAGACATCAATCGGATAACATAAACCTACTCAAACAGACAATTTTATAGTCTGGATGCCATCAACTTCCTATGCTTTTTATGCTCTAAATTACTCCTAAAATTAATGTAATTTTCATTTTAAACACTCATATATTTAAAAGCCCATATTATTAATTTAAAATTGAATAATAGACGCGTGTAATAAATAAAAGTCCGGCCACTAAAATGTAAATCGATAAAATGCATAGTGTTGTTTGCATTTTTGCCTTGTATTTATTTAGAAACAAATACTTCAAATTTGTGTAAAATAACTATGCTTTTAGTAAAATATGTTTTAAAGATCTAATCGAGATTTTCCACATCACTTAATTTTATGAAAATGTATTGTTTAAATCCAATTAAAATGTTTTTGAATAACTAAGGGATGTATATGTAATCGTTTAGTGTAATTTTATTATTAAAACCCAGTTTTCAGTTTTTTAAAACCTGATTTACAAATTATAACCGGACTCTAATAGTCAAATTATATCAATGAAATTATATAAATTTACAAATACAAAAGTAGTTATTGTTCATATTTATTTATAAAACTAGAAAAATAATAATTATGACTAACAATAATGCTATTATTATATATTTTAAATAATTATCATTTTTGTTTTTTACTTTTTAGTTTAGGGTTTATTATGAAAAAAACCAACAAGATTTCACGGTTTTACGTTTTCGTCCCTCCATGTTATTTTTTTTCCAGAAAATTCCTTAAATAATTTTTTTTTCCCTGGTTGTAATAGCTAAATTTCATAAAATCAGGGAAAAAAAATTATCATGAGCATCTTTCTGGAAAAAAAATAACATGAAGGACGTAAATATAAAAACTGTAAAAACATATTGGTAGATTTTATAATAAACCCGATTCATTTTATATTAAGTTTATAAAAATGTTGTAGATAAAACTTTCGTTTAAAATATAAAAAGATAATTTATATAACAAAAATTGCTTTTGTTTGTAAAACGTATCATGTGCGTTTTCAATATACAAAAAACTAATAATCCCTTATAAAGATCAATTCCAAAAAATATATATACATGGAAAAAATTAAGGGAGAATCACGTCTTTATATGTATATAGAGATAGACAGATTGTTGATTTAAAATCTATATTTTTATAATCAATTTTTGAATATATGTGTTTCACGAGCAACTAAAATCTTAGTATAAAGGTAATAAAATGATGCGATAAAATTGTAAATGTTTTAAGGGTAGGGAGAGTTGTCCATGACTCCTAACACCACATCATTTGTCATATCATATCCAAGTGAACATTTTTCTTCACCCAAATCTTTCAAGATCAAGGAGATACGTTCTTCAAAACCAAACCCAACTCCGAAATAACTCATTTTCTCTTTTTTTTCCCTTGATCTTTCAATCCCTCTTTCTATGTGGTGAGCCTTCTCCAAAAAAGTAAAATTCGACATAGGGAGATTTCGTTGGGAGGGGGAGGGGGAGGTGTTAACCACAAGTCACGTAGGCTTCCCCAAGACCTTTCCGAAGTCATTCCCTCCTCCCTAAAAGATCCTGGTATAGAAAATAAATGATACTAATATAGACTGTAAATGTTGGATTTTAATAATATAATAAAATAGCTATCAAACATGCATTATATGTGATTTTTTAGTAATATCAAGAAATAGGTAGATTGGTATATAAAAGTTAAATTATCATCATATTCATTTGGATTAAAGTGGCATTTATTTACCAATAGATTGTATAATTAATTGGAATGGGGAAGTTGAAAACTGCTAATGCCACTCAAATTATTATATATAATCAATCAATGGCCAGTGAAAGGTCAAAACTGAATAGACAAAAAGAATTGAAGAGGAGGAATTGAAGTTGGATGAGTGAAGAAAAAGAGGAATTATTGGGTAAAGAAATGAAAACAAGAAAAAGATGTTTTGACTTTTGATGGTTTGGTCATCTTCTCATATAATTTTGGTTTGAAATGAAATATACTTGTGGTACGTTACGTGCACCATCTCATCTCAACTATGGATTTCCCACTTCTTTTTCAACTCTTTTTCTGCTCTTCTATTATTCATATAAATTACACCTACTCTCTCTCTCTCTCTCTCTCTCTCTCTCTCTCTCTCTCTCTCTCTCTCTCACTCTCTCTCTCTCTCATAGGGGTGAGTTCAATGAAAAACCTATATGCATCGAAAAACCCAAGAATCACTTTATAGTCATTGGATCAGGTAATGCATCACGCAGAAAGTCGATGCATCACGCAGGAATTTGATGCATCACGCGGAGAATTTGATACATCACGCGAGATTTGTGATACATTTGTGGTGGTGCATGGAGGTTTTCCAAGGTTTTCCTATGCATGTTGGTTTTCCGTTGAACCCCCTCTCTGTGTGTGTGTGTGTGTATGGGTTCAATGAAGAACCTCCATGCATCGAAGAATCTTGAGGAACCTCCATGCACCAACACAAATGCATCACATTTCCTCCGTGATGCATCAAATTTTCTTGCGTGATGCATCGATTTCTACGTGATGCATTACAATTTTCTAGCGATGCATTGTGGTTCTTCAAGTTCTTCGATGCATAGCGGTTCTCCATTGAACTCACCCCTATATGTATATATATATATAGAGGGAGGTTCAATGGAAAACC
>JAANYP010000024.1:0-73258 GCA_020465985.1 Centrapalus pauciflorus
ACAACTGCAGCACCAGCTTTAAGAGTTCCATAATCCCTTAGTGGATCCCTGTACAATTAGTCACCAAAGGTGACTTTTTGGCCCTTTTTCAAGCCTGAGTTCACTCAACAATTCTTTACAACCTGTCATGTGCCCTGAGCAGCCACTGTCCAAGTACCAAACCTGGGAAGGTTGTTTTTCCTGCAGAGTAATAAGAGAATTATTAGTCATTTTTTAGGGGAACTCATCACAGTGATGAGTTCTCCTACTTCATCAACATTTGTTGATGGACTTGAAATATCCACACTAATATTCCCTATTTGAATGGTATCAGCTTGAATACCACTTTCAGTGACTGTGACATTTCCAACACTGCTTGTAACAGCTGTGGTGGAAACAGCAGAGTCAACAGGCCTCATGTCCTCAGATTCAGGACAATCCTTGGCCAGATGTGTCTTCTTCCCACATTTGTAACATTTTCTCTTTTTAGGGTTTTTGGAAGAAGATCTTTCAGAAACACATTCTGAGTTATTTTTGTTGATTCTTTCAGCAGTTTTAGCAGTTTTATTACTTTTTGTTGAATCAACAGCTTGAGTGGATAGTTCAATAGCCACAGCTTTGGCTGCCTCTTCTTTCTTCTTTTTAGGAGGACAGATGTCAAAGACAGGGAGCTTGATTGGCTTTTGAGCTTCCACAGGTTTGGGAAACTTATTCCCAATTATCTCAGTTTGAGCAATGGCTTTGCCTTTGCCCCTACTGAATTGTGATTTATGCTGCCTATCAGCATATTCACTGTGTCTGGTTTTGAAAAGCTTATTCTTATTTAAAACCAGTTTACCACTATGATTTGAAAACTTATTTGAAATCACAGCAGTTTTGTTTTCAACATGAGACTTACCCTTGTTGAAAACAGGCTGCTTACTTTTTGAAAACTTGTTTTCAAAGTGTTTAGCATCAAAAGGATTAACACGCTTTTTACCATCAGCTTTGGACTCAGAACCTGTTTTGTCAACAGGTTTAGTATCCACAACTTCAGTTTGAACATGTTTTCCTTTCTTTTGCTTGTGTGAACCAGCAGAGCACTTAGCAGGCTGACTTGATGGAGAACAAATTCCAACATCAGCTTTTGAACTAAATTCACACAAGCTGTCAGTGTTTTGAGGCCTGACAAACCTATTTGTTGAGATTAGTTTACCATTCACATTTTGAATGAATGTGTTTGGAAGTTCACCAAGAGTGGATAAATCTTCTTTCAGATTATTGATCTCAACAATGGAAGCTGCTGTGTCAAGATCCCCTCCAAGATAGGCTTGGATTTGTGCAGGGATCTGTTGACTTATACAATGGCTGACTTTTTGTGCAGATTGGCACCAAGAGTCAACTATCTTTTGAAGCTTAGCATGCTTTATATCTGTTTCTCTCTTTTCTTCCAGTAAAATAGAGTTGATGTGTTTTAATTCATCAAGCTCAGTTTCCAACTTATGAAAACTGTCCAGTTTACTGGATTTAGTTTTAAGATCAGTTTTAAGCTTAGAGATTTCAGATAGTAAAGCATCATGCTTCTCAACAGCAGCTTTTAGATCAACAAGCATATATTCAAACATTTTAACTTTTTCTTCAGAACTGTAAGCCATAAAATTTTGTACCTTATACATCATAGTAGGATTCCAGTTCTCTAAGCTGCTGAAAGCTTCAGCTTCAGCCATATCTTGTTTGAAGCTGCTTGTTGATGGGACATCAGTGTTGGCCATTAGACATTGATTATCTTCTTCATCAGATGATGAATCAGATTCCTCCCAATCACAAGTCTCTGCCATGAGTCCCTTTTGGCGGTTGGAACTCACTGAGTTTTCCAACTTCCTCAGCTTAGCCATGGCCATAAGGTACTTAACCCTATAACCATCATCCTTGTTTGTCTTGTATGGTTTGGATGACTGACCAACAGCTTTTGACACACAGTCAGCAGCTATATGGCCAGTTTTGCCACATTTGAAGCACTCAGCCTTGGATTTATCAAATGCCTTCTTTTTGCCAGCACCTGAACTTCCCTGCAGCATGTTTCTTCCAAACCTTTTCTTGTTGAACCTTTTGACAAGCATAGCTATCATTTGCTCATCATCTTGTTCAGCAAGATCTGCATTATCTTCTTCACCTGACTCTTCCTCCTTGTCATCATCCTGTTGATCAGGTTGAGTGAACACATCACTCACCTGATTTACAGGCTGTCTCACATTAGCCACAAAGGCTGCACCTCTTTTGGACATCTCCAAAGCATTTCTCTTTTGTTGCCTTGATTGTTCATCATTCAGTAAGGATCCATACAGATTGACTAGATCCATACTTCTGATAGTACCTGAGTTCCTTAGAATTGTTGAGAAGTAGTTCCACTCTTCAGGTAGAATGTCCAGAAATTTATTCACCAGGGTGAGACTGTCCTTAGTGATCCCAACAGCTTTGAGATCATTCACTAAAGCAGTAAACCTGGTGTAGGTTTCAGTGAGAGTCTCCTTTGGTTTAGCAAAGAAAAGTTCATACTATCTAACAAGATTGTTGATCCTGTTGTCCAGTGTGATTGTGGGTCCATCATAGATGGTACACAAAGTATCCCACATTTCTTTTGCTGTCTTCATTTTCTCAACCTGTTTGAACACATCATCAGGAAGAGAAATGACCAGATTGTTTCTGGCCTTTGCATCCAGAGCCACCAGTCTCTTGTCTTCATCAGACCATTGAGCTTTAGCTTTCTCAAAGGTCCTGATTTCAGGAGCAGCTCCTTCAACCGCTGAGTTATGGTAGTAACAGAGGTTGGCACATAGGGACCCTCCATCACTATCTCTGGCAGTTGTACATCCAGATTCTCTAAATAGAGCATCATTCTGCACTTCCAACCAGAGAAGTTTTGATGATTAAATTTTGGGGGTTTGCCCATAGAGCCATTGTCATAGTAAGAAGAATTTGCAGCACTGTTGTCCATGGAAACTTGGGAGAATGAGAGATCTAGAATGACACACACTCTAGCCTGCTCTGATACCAGTTGTAGGTCCCGAGAGGTTCCCAAAGTATATAGCTTTAAGCTGTAGAGGGGGGGTGAATACAACTATTTAAAAACTACACACTATTTTCTCAATGTTTGTATGTATTATCAACAATTTGTTAATTACAAACAAGCTTGAATGCGGAATAGTTCAAGCTGAGATGACAGAAACAACAGTATGCTTACTAGTCTAAGACAAACTCAAACTAGAATACAATAAATACACTCACTAAGAAGCACTCACTGTGTTTACAAGACTTAAGGGAACAGCTTATGTAAAACAGCTTAGACACACAGATACTGATATACACAGAAGGCTTGCATGCATGAAAATCACACTTGCACGTTCACTCTTGGTTTCAGCACTTAGCTTTCTTCAATCTTCTTTCTGTCCTTAGAAGCTTCCTTTTATACTCATTCAGAGGATCTAAGAGAAACATCTTCATTGGACGGAATGAAAAGGAGAAGTCTTGTTGAAAAGACAACATAACCTTTTCTGCACTTTTCTGAAAAGCAGACTTGTCTTCACATGTGCAGAACTTTTGTCTTTTTACTTTGTCTACTGTTGCATTGCCTTTAACTAATTTAGGAATGTCAACTTTGCGTCTTTCTTCCTTGTAAAGGCCTATTTTGATATAAGAAAAAGGTCTGTCACCCTTTTTGAAATAACCTTTTGTCTTCATGTTACAGAACAGCTTGGGCAGGCTGAGCAGTTCTGTTTTCCACTTTGTCTTCGACTTTTGTAAACTGATCTTGTAGTAAAAAACAATACATGATGACTTGGAAACATATTCCATAAAGTGTTTAGCCTGTTCACAAAGAACAGGTTCTGTTCACAAAGAACAGAACACTTTAAAAATGCCCAAGCTGCTCACCAGTGTAGAGCAGCGTAGACAGTTTATGTCCAGCCTGTTCAGCAGACAGAGCAGCTTGGACAAACTGTCTTAGTTGCAACACATGCAACACATAGAACAGCTTATGAATAATATTGCAAATCATTTTCAGGCTTCAATAAGGCATATAACAGGCCTTAAATTCAATTCTTAAAATACATCAACAGGTTTGATTATCAATCTCCCCCTCAGATGTGAAACAGGTTTGACTGAGGCCTTTTTGTGCCTAACAGGTCATGAGGAAGAAAATGTAGAGTCTGAAGTCGTTCCCCCGATAGGTGAAATAGGATCCAACTTAGGAGATAATCTTAGGGTTGATGGGCTAGAAACATCGAGGATTAACAAGGATCATCCAGTTGAGAGTATCATAGGAAATCCTAATGCTGGTGTGAGGACTAGGAGTAGTTTGAATAACAACACAGTGTTGTTGTCGATGATCAATGACTCCGAGGCCTTTCACACTTGCCTCTACTCATGTTTCATCTCGCAAGTAGAGCCGAAGAATGTGCAAATGGCACTAAAATAAAACTCTTGGGTTGAAGCGATGCAGGAAGAACTGTCACAGTTCAGGAAACTTGAAGTGTGGGAGTTAGTTCCGTTACCTCGAGGAGAAGTTGCAATAGGAACCAAGTGGTTTTTAACTGCAAGAGAGATGATCGGGGTATAGTGACTCGCAACAAGGCAAGACTTGTGGTAAAGGGTTTCAACCAAGAGGAAGGAATCGATTACAATGAAATATTTGTGCCAATGGCAAGGCTTGAAGCAATCCGTTTGTTTCTGGCCTTTGCGTCCTTCAAAGGTTTTAAGGTTTATCAACTTGACGTAAAGAGCGCTTTTCTTTATGGGAAAGTGAAGGAACTGGTGTATGTGGAACAACCGCCCGGGTTTACAGATCCGAAGTATCCAGACAGAGTGTATCGGTTAGATAAGGCTTTGTATGGACTACATCAAGCACCAAGGGAGTGGTACGAGACACTATCTAATCATCTTTTAGACAATGGGTTTGAATGAGGGAGAATAGATAGTACGTTGTTTGTGAAAAGAAAGGGAGAACATTTCATCTTGGTACAAGTGTATGTCGATGATATCATTTTCGGGTCATCAGATGAGCAGATGTGCAAAGACTTTGAGAAGGTGATGAAGTCTAAGTTTGAGATGAGTGCTATGGGTAAGTTAAACTTCTTTCTGGGTTTGCAAGTCAAATAGAGGAAGGAGGGCATGTTTATTCATCAGACGAAGTATGTCTACGACATTTTAGAGCGCTTCGGGATGGAGGGGACAAAGCTGACTGCTCACTTCAACACGCCGATTCAAGTGAATCATAATCTCTGACCGGGTACAGAAAGTGATACCGATGTGGATCCGACGTTATATCGGGCCATGATTGGATCACTTATGTATTTAACTGCTTCTAGACCTGACATAATGTTTACTGTGTGTATTTGTGCTAGGTTTCAAGCTAATCCAAAAGAGATGCCCATGAAAGCTGTGAAGCGGATTCTGAGATACCTCAAGTCGAAACCGAAGCTGGGACTTTGGTATCACGCGGATGGTGATCTGGAATTGGAGGCGTTCACAGATTCAGACTATGGAGGATGCAGCTTGAATCGCAAGTCAACAACTGGAGGTTGTCAGTTCCTTGGAGGGAGACTCGTTTCCAGGCAATGCAAGAAACAGACTTCGGTAGCCGTGTCAACGTGCGAGGCCGAATATGTTGTTGCTGGTAGTTGCTGTTCACAGGTTTTGTGGATACAACAATAATTACGGGATTACGGTTTGACTTATACTCATACTCCTATTAGGATAGATAACCAGTCAACTATTGCTATAACCAATAATCTAGTTAAACACAGTAAAACCAAGCACATAGACATAAGATACCACTTTATACGTGATTGTGCTGAAATGAATTTAATTAAGCTGGTAAAAGTGGCAACGGAAGATAATAATGCTGATTTATTTACCAAAGCTTTCGATAAGTCACGTTTTGAGTTGTTGGTTTAACTAAACGGAATGTGTAATCCAGAGTAACTTGACCTTAGTAGAATTTATTTCTTTTTATAGCAGTAAGTTTTCTTTCCTTTTATAGTATGTTTAGTAGCTAAGTAGAATTTCTTTCCTTTTATAGTAAGTTAGTAGGTTATTTCAATTTCTTACTCTTATTTATGAAAAACAAAAGAAAAAAGAGAGAAAACCATAAAAAGTTAAAAAAAAAAAAGAGAATATTAGAAAATGAGTTAAGTTTTAGAGACATAGGTTCAAAGTGACGAAAATTAGCACAGTCGATATAATCTCTAAATGTTAAGCTTTCACACATAATGCACCTAAAATTCTAAGTGATATATATTTTCTAGTTTGATGTGTTGGTAGGCATAATACACAAAGGGAATCTCAAGGCTAATAAAATATTCACGAAAAAGTCAGCTGTGTCACTAACTTAGATTTATGACCAAATGGTCTTAATTTTTATGTTAGAAACATACAAACATTGATACTAAATGAGGTATGCAAATTTTCTGGGGGATGTATAGAAACATCAGATACATCTTAAAGAAAAGAAAAGAATAGAAAAATCATGATAGTGAATTGAGAGTAAAAACAAGTAACTCTGTTGTACGTAAGTACAGACATGTTGCCTCTGGTTTTACTCGAGTTAGCAAGATAAGTCGCTTTGTTGTACGTCGGTACAGACCTGTCACCTCTGTCTTGCTAGCCTTAAAATAAACTTTAAGACAAACTAAAACACTCTGTTGTATGTAAATACAGAACTGTATCCGACGTTTGCCTTTTAAAGAAAATTTGCAATACCGAAAAGTTATAATCATTGTGTGTATGCCTTGATCATAAAAGTATGTCTAAGTATGAGACACGTAAGGTAGTTTCTTGATAAATAAAAAGGCCAAGGGATATTTCAAAGTGTAACATGTTTAAAGGGAAAATAATACCAACAGTCGCCTAGAAATGTGTGTTACGACAAACAATCAATGAATTAAAAATTCCTAAGTGTGAAAGTGTAATACTAAAAGTGCGTATCTGACACCGCTATCTGATTGAACCTTTCTTTGACTTTCTCCCCAAAAATATTCTGTTAGTATAGGATGTAAACTTAAAAAAGTATTTTTTAAGTAGTTTAAGTTTACATATTATTCAAAGTTTTACTTTACTTTATTTTATTTTATTTTATTTTTCTTTTTTGGGAAAAAGGTCAAAGTTACTAAGGATGCATTTTTAGTTGAATAAACATACATTGCATGAAAAACTAGGGTTTTGTGTGAATAAATTTTGAATAGTTTGTTCCGTTACTTGAAAAAGTTGAAAAAATTGAAAAAGTTGAAAAAGTTGAATTATATTCAAGGATTTTCAAAATTTTCAAGTATGTTCGAATTTAGGACAAAGTCGAATTCATTTTCGAATCTGTCAGTAAATTCGAATTTATTGCAAGTTCGAAGGTGGTTAGTATATAAAGGTCAACAGTGAACATTCATTAACACCTACATTCGATTATACTCATTCAAACTTACCCACCGACGATTTCGAACTTACCTTCGACTTTGCCGATTTCGATTTTTCAACTATTCCTCGAAGTTTTGCTCGATTGTGTTCGAATCTACTTGCTAATCTAGGTATAAACATAAGTGTTATACAAGATTTAGGTAGTGTAGGACTCATTTATTGCAAATTAAATCGACGGATTTTGATGTTTTAAGGGTTTAAACTTTGTGATTCAAAATCACAAGTTTTAACCGGTAAAACTTCAAATAAGTTACATATATCTTCGATTAGGACCTAATAGGACTATATAATACTAATTTCTATGTCAAATGGGGTTTAAATCATGGAGTTGTGTTCGAAAGTGACCGAATTCGAACATGTTCATCAAGTTCGAATTTGTCAGTAAATTCAAATTTGTCAGCAAACTCGAATTCAAGTCAAATACGAACATGTAATTCGATTTTAGTATTAAAGTCGAAATATTTGCATAATTTTGAATTCAAACTTGTAGAAATTCAAATGTGTTGGATTTTGAACTTAAATAAGTTCAAAATAAAGCAAATTTGAGTTTAAACAAGTTTAATTTTTATTTTTCACTTCTAACATATGTTATTGTTATAATGTGCAGATATGGGTGAAAGAGCCTTTTTCTAGAAGCATAATATGGTCATATCGCCAGATAGGGAGCTTCCCGAAGCTCAAGCATTCAGGCAGATGGTAGAATTCTTGGCACATTGCAGGGTGTCATATGCACTTTCGCATAATGTGCAGATAATATTGTCGTATGTTAGGCAATTCTGGGATCATTTGCAAGTGGATTGTACCGTGACGCCAACGGTGCTAAGGACAAGAGTTGTCGGGCAACCTATTGTGTTTTCTGCTAATATGCTACGTAGAGTTTTGCAGCTCGGGACGGTAGAGCAGGAGGCAGGGCCGATCGATTTCACATTGAGCATAAGGCAAGCGACCTTTTTAAGAATGGGTTATGGTCTAGACATTGCTAAAGCTGCCTATATGAAGAGCGGGTTGATAGGCCAATGGAGGTACCTAGCACACGTGATCATGGTGTGCTTCGCACCTAAAAAGGCGGGTTTTGATTATATGGTATCCAAGATGCAGTCGTCTATGATTGCCTTGGTTTATAATAAAAGCTTCAGCTTCTCTGAGATGTTTTTTTCGGAGTTCGTGCACCAGATCACGGCTCCAGTGCGGGAGAGATTTCTGATGTATCCGCGTTTTGTGATGATGTTGATCCGTCGCATTCTGCCAAACCTGCCACAGCTAGCAGATATTCAGAGTGTGGCAGTGATAGATAAGCGCATTTTTGCTGATTGCGATTCTCATAATGCTCGTAGGGCAGAGCAGATTAGACCATTGGATTCATCTCTCTCTGGTGCAGTGGTAGATCCGAAGTTGTAGCCCCAGAGGGGGAGAACTGGGCTGGAGAAGGGCCTCAAGCTCAGCCGCAGCAAGTACAGCAACAGCAGCAGCAGCCTCAGCAACAGCAAAGACCTCCATAGCAACCTCGTAGGAGGCAAAGAGCTCAAGAAAGACAGATTCAGGCTTCCAGGCCTTCAACAAGTAGAGTCCAACAACCATCCGCAGCAGGTCCATCGTTGGATGCTGTGGGCCCCTCAGGCGTGGCCCCAGAAATAGATCCTCGAGTAGAGACTCTGGAGGAAATTTGGGCACAAGGTTCTCATGCACAAGAAGATATTACTGCTGAGCTTATTGGTTCTATCTTGGAGCCTCCAGCTGATGACGATGATCTTATGCGAGACATAGATGAATATCAGCCTAAGGAAGAAGGTCAAGCAGTGACCACCTCAGAATCTGAGTCTGAGGAAGCTGAAGAGATAGATATTGAAGAAGTAGCAGAAGAATCGGTTGATCCGGCTGTCAGAATCGGCAGATATGGATCCAGAATTGTGGTAAGTGAACGAGAGGCAGAAAAGAGAATAGCTAGAGATTCAGATGACGATGATTCTGATTTTGAGGCTGAAGATCCTACTCCTCTAGTGCCAAGACAAAGGGCAAAAAGGCACAGATTCATGCAGGGAGCTTCATCTACTTCCGCGCAAGAGCCTGAGTTTCTTGCTGTTCAACCATCCGTTCAACCATCTGTTCAACCATCAATCACACCATCTCCAATAACATACGTTCCATCCACATAGTCCACATTCACAGATAACCAGCGATTCTCAGAGCTAAGGAGCAAAGTCGATTTCCAGACAGTCCAAATCATCCAACTTTCAAAAGCAGTCAACGAGCTTCAAGAACATAACACAAAAATTGATCAGGAAAATATTGAACTGAAAACATTTGTTGCTGATCAAGCTACTAAGATCAAGACCATGAAGTCCCTCCTCGAGCAGCTAATGAAAAATCTTCAGGCTCAGGGGGAGACAAGTTGCAGAGAAGGTGAAGAGATAGGGAGAGAAGATGACAATGGCAATGATCCCGAAGGCAGAAAAGAAAGTGAGCCAGAAAATTTTCCAACTGCTCAGCATTCAGCAGTTCAGGGGGAGCCGAGTCAGTCTGCAGGAGGAGGTAAAGCTAGTTCTTCTAAGATTGTAGAGAGTGAGATGATAGATGCTCTCATGGATATAGAAGAAGAAGAAACACTTTTTGATTCTGATTTTTAAGAGGATGTTGAAGATTTAGAAGAAGGGGAGTTTGTTCCTGAAGACGTCGTAGATTGGAAGTCTGATGATGAGGTGGTAGAAGATGAAGACGATAATGTTGATGAAGTGATCATTAATTCACAACCTATCACAGAACTATACGTGCAGAACGAGCACAATGTGATTGATATTGACAAGATTAAGTTGGCCTCAGTAGAAGACTCTGAACTAGAGGAAGCTGAGAAAGAACCAACAAGAGCTGAATTGCTAAATCTATGGTTCAGAAAGGAAGAGAAGAAGGTTGAGCCGAAGAGGAAAAAGAAGATGAAAGTGCAAGGATCTGAAAATCTCTCTGGTGGAATTATAAGCTGGTTCTTCGACAGAGAACTGCAGCTATTCATTCTAAAGAGAAGAGATGGACTTCAATACCTTAGGCGGACGCTCAGAGTGTTTAACACATTGCTGAAGGTAAAAGTAAATGAATTAGCCTGGAAATAATTGATCAATATTGGTGACGACCCTTACGCTGAAGTGATCGTGAAGATAATCAGAAAAGAGGGTCGGTCCGGAAAGTCCGAAAGGCTAGAGCCAAGATCAGGCAAGAGATTAGAAGATGAGACAAGATTAGATCCCCATACGGGAAGGCCATGGGCTAGAATGGTGTATAAGCCCGTCAAGTGTTTGAAGAAGGTGCCTATGAAGTCAATGCCACAAGATGTTCTCAGTAACATGAAGTGGTGGTACATAGATAACGATATTGCTGAAGCTGTGATGGAAGATACAGAAGACAAAGTTATTTTGCGAGTGTATGATCCGGTGCATCTAATAAACCTGTCTAAGGATGACCTAAAGAAGCTACACGATCAGCCTATCTTCTTTCAAGAAGGATGGAGATATGAAGCTAGGAAATTCCAAAAGATAGTTAGAGTATGTATCGATATAGGCTTATATGCAGGTAGTAGTTTATATGGTTCAAGTAGTTAGACAAACTGAAAAAAGTTAGAAGCTATCGTCAAGGGGGAGTTTGTTAGTACATCTTGTGTGACGATAGCAGTCTAAGTTTAGATAGCATTTTGTGTAAGTCAATTTACTTGATATTGAATATTAACATGTGTTTGATATATATGTTTGATTATGTATGATTGATATTGATTGATTGTATGTTTGAACTTAGCGTAACGTATTACAATAAGTTCAAACATAAAATTCAAAGATAAATTCAAACATAAGATAAAACATAAGTTCAAACATAAGTTTGAAAGATAAGGTTCGAGTTTAGTTAAAGACCTAAGTTCGAATTTGTCTAGGAGACAAATTCGAATAGGGCTTGGGCCTAGTTCGAATTTGTCCTAGACAAAGTCGAACCTGTCAGTATAATTAAGGGTTAATTCGATTAATTATTAGACTTTTGCATAAACTTGTCAGATTTTAGAGAGTTTAAGCAAAAGGGCGATCTCGAAATTGCTAGCATTTGGAGAGTTTCATTCGGAGAGAATCATAGTGTTAGGACGTTCTAGTTGTTCGTCTATCACCTTGGTAGTCTCTGTGTTTCGGTGTGCGTGATATATCCGTCAAGCCACTAACGAGGATTCCGCACTCGTTGGAAGGTGTCACGTCAAGATAGATCCGTAGAGAGCAGACCTTACAAATAGCTGAATCGCTTACCAGGCATGAGGAGGGGAAGCTTCCTAGCAATACTGTTCCTAATCCTTCACATGCTCATCATCATAACAAAGATAAGAAACATGAGATTAACAAAGTTAATGAAGTAGCTAAGATAAACACATTAAGGAGTGGAAGAGGGGTAGACAATAAAATTGAGATGGCTAAAGAAAAAGAGGCAGAAGAAGATACCGACACTGAAATCGTGTATGAAGGAGCGAAAGAAGAAGGAGGTTCCTAAGAAAGTTTCTTTTCAAGAGCCAATTAAAGCAGATTTTCCGATGCCCAAAGTTGGGGAGGCGGATAAGAGTCAGGACACTTCAATTCCTCCTCCTTATCCTGCTGCTTTAGAAAATCCAAAATCTTCTCCTTATGGCAAAAGAGGCCCATAACCAGAGGATCTGTGGGACTTATTCAATCAAGTTAAGATCAATATGCCTCTGATAAAGGCCATTCAACAGGTTCCATCTTATGCCAAAATTTTGAAAGATCTCTTCACTCAGAAAAGAAAGTATAAGGTCTCACTCCCAAAGCAGATCAATCTAACTGAACAATTAAGTGCAGTAGTTTCTAGTTCTCTACCTCCTAAGCTGAAAGATCCTGGATCACCATTGATTCCAGTGACAATAGGCAATGTGCATATTAAAAAGGCACTGCTTGATCTTGGAGCTAGTGTTAATATTTTACCTGGAAACTTGTTTGATAGACATGATCTAGGCCAGTTACAGACAACTGATATTATCTTACAGCTGGCAGATCGGTCATCCAATTTCCCTAGATGTATTTTATCAGATATCATAGTAAAAGTTGAAGAATTTTACTATCCAGTTGATTTCCTAGTATTGGACACCGAAAGTTCAATTGGAGATAATCAACCGGCTATTATCCTAGGCAGACCTTTCTTAGCCACGATTAATGCATAAATTCATTGTAGGACAGGAGCAGTGGATATTGCCTTTGGTAATAGGAAATTAAGACTAAATGTGTTTAATTCTTCAAGTGTCTCTACTATTGATTCAAAATGTTATCTTATAGACATGGTGGACGAACTTGTGCAGCAGCATAGTTTGTTAATCAACACCAAAGATACTACTGAGTTATTCCTTGCTGAAAATGAGCTAGCCAAGTTAAATCCTACTGAGTGTGATAAGCTAGAAGTAGTCATGGAATCCACATTAGAGTCAAAACAACCACCGTGGACCCATAGGACTGAAAAACTACCTACTGATTTACCTCAGTCAGCCAAACCTTCAATAGAGCAACCACCTATTCTAGAATTGAAGGAGCTGCCATCTCATTTAAAATATGCTTTTCTAGGTCAGAATGACACTTTGCCTGTCATAATTTCATCAGATCTGACTGAAGAGCAAGAAAAAGCTCTACTACAAGTCTTAGTCAAATATAAAGAAGCAGTAGGGTGGACGATAGCTGATTTAAAAGGAATCAGTCCCACTTTGTGTATGCACCGAATCATTATCTAATCCAGAAGCTAAACCAGATTGGGATGCACAAAGGAGATTGAATCCTAATTTGAGAGAGGTAGTTAAAAAGGAAGTATTAAAATGGTTGGACGTTGGAATTATGTATCCTATATCTGATAGTAAGTGGGTAAGTCCAACCCAAACTATACCCAAGAAATCGGGAATTACAATAATTAATACTGAAGAAGGAGAGAGGATAAATACTCGCCATGTAACTGGGTGGAGAGTTTGTATTGATTACAGAAAACTCAATGCTACTACTTCAAAAGATCATTTTCCACTACCATTTATAGATCAAATAGTGGAAAAATTAGCTGGACATAAGTTTTACTGTTTCCTCGATGGATATTCAGGTTATAATCAAATCCCAATCCATCCTGAGGATCAAGTATAAACTACATTTACTCGTCGCTATGGCACCTTTGCCTACCGAAGGATGCCGTTTGGGCTATGTAATGCACCCGCTACATTCCAGCGCTGTATGATGGCTATATTTTTAGAAATGGTGGGTGATTCTCTTGAAATATTTATGGACGATTTCTCCATATTTGATAAAACATTCGAAGATTGTCTGGGACATTTAGAATAAGTCCTAAAGAGATGCACTGAAACCAACTTAGTTCTAAGTTGGGAGAAAAGTCATTTTATGGTAAAATAAGGGGTAGTCCTAGGTCACATTGTGTCCGAAAGAGGAATGGAGGTAGATAAAGCGAAAGTTCAATTAATTTCCTCACTTCCACCCTCTACCAACATTAAAGGAATAAGATCATTCCTGGGCCACACTGGTTTTTACTGGCGATTCATTAAAGATTTCAGTGAGATCTCAAGGCCGTTATGCAATCTGCAATCAAAAGATGTCGAGTTTAATTTTGATGATGCTTGTATGAAAGCATTTGAGAAGCTTAAATCAAATTTAACTGAAGCGCCAATTCTGCAATCTCCAGATTGGTCTCAACCTTTTGAGATCATGTGCGATGCAAGTGATTATGTAGTTGGTGCTGTTGTAGGACAAAGATTTGAGAAAAAGCCAGTGGTCATTTACTACGCAAGTAAAACCTTTAATGAGGCACAAATCAATTACACCACTATGGAAAAAGAGTTACTAACCGTAGTGTTTGCCCTAGATAAATTCAGAACCTATATTTGGGGAGCAAAAGTAATTGTGTACTCATACCACAGTGCTTTAAGACATTTATTGGCAAAGAAGGATGCCTAGCCTCGATTGATTCGGTGGATCCTTCTATTGCAAGAATTTAACCTAGAAATTATAGATAAAAATGCATAGAAAATGTTGTCGCCGATCATTTATCAAGGCTTCAATTAATCCAAACAAACTCAACTGATCAAATCAGGGACTCCTTCCCTGGTGAACAATTATTATTTGTATCTAAAATTCCCTGGTTTGCGAATCTAGTTAATTATTTCGTAACAAGAAGATTTCCAGAGCACTGGAATTCACAACAGAGAAAATATTTCTATGCTTAAACAACGCAATACATTTGGGATGAGCCTGATCTATTTAAAATAGGAGCATAACAAATTATAAGACGATGTGTCCCTAACTCGGAACACGAGGATATTTCTTAAACACTGCCATGCATATGCATGCGGTGGCGTGGGTTTGTCATGCCAACAATATAAAAGATCCTAGGAGTTTGTTAAAGGGTGCACAAGATGCCAGCAAACTGGTGGCATCGCAAAAGCAGATGAAATGCCTATGACCTCGATATTAATTGTCGAAATATTTGATGTATGGGGCATTGATTTTATGGGACCCTTCCCTAAATCATTTGGATATGAATACATATTAGTTGCAGTAGATAATGTTTCCAAATGGGTGGAAGCAAAAGCTACACGCACTAATGATAACCGGGTTGTGTGTAAATTTGTTAAAAGATATATTTTAGCATGACACGGTATTCCAAGGGCTATCATTAGTGACTAATCATTTCATATGATATCGCATTTATATTTCATTTCTGACATTGCTTTGAGACTATAGCTATCAAGACTTGATTACGTATGCTTCATTATTTGCATTTAACTTGAGATATTGATTCAGCTCGATTAGCCATGATGGTCTATTGTTCTAGACCTGGCTATTTCACCAGTTCTATTGAACTTGGTAATGACCTCCGATGTTCCGCCATATTGACTTACTGGTAGCTAGCCCAGTATGTGGCTGATCCCCATGATTTAAGCGTGAGTGTGGCCTGAATGTCATCCGACTCTATGACTTCTATGTCTCAATCATGAGGGCTGTAGCGGCAGCCAAGACATATCACGCTAGATTGATGATCCGCTTGACATGCATGTTAATTTGAAAATCTATTTACTCACTAAGCATTGCTTACAGTTGTTGCATTATCATTTTACAGGAAAAAGCAAAGGAAAGTCACCTGCTGGACCTAGCTCTTAGGTCTATCAAAGATCAAGACAGAAGTTTCTATAGACCACTACACAACAAAACCTTTCGGTACTGATTGGAAGAAGGCAAATGTTGTGGTTTTGGGTAGATTTGATATTATTCTATGATGTAATGAATAGATTAGACGGTACCCTTTATAAGTTTAATTTAAAATCTGTAATCTGTATTAAACTTAATCCTAATATATTGTACTGTAATTTAATATTCCGCAATTAATTACTCTATCTTAGTTTGATTGATATCGTATTGCATGATGTGGGACCTAGACTCGTGAGAACTGCCCCGCAAGGGGTGGTCTTCACAAGATGGTATCAGAGCCCATAGTTTGAGTGAATAAAGTATTACGTGAGTATACTTGGTCTCAAACTGAAGCAATACATATGTATCAATCATTTAGGTGGTTTGAACTGAGATAGGATGTACAGACTGTTAGGATGGGAAAAAGGGTACATAGATCTAAGTCTATAAACTGATTGTTAATTGATCTTAATTTTCAGCTAAGATGTCAGGATCAGGTGACATACCAAACAACATGACCCCACAACAAATGTTCGAAATGATGCAACAACTTTTAGCCCAACACTCTGAACAACAAAATAAGACAATGCAAGAACAGTTTCAGGCCAGAGATGAGGCCGAAGCTAAAAGACGTGATGATAAAAGAAATAAGCGAAAAGATAAACAAGTCTAGAACGATGAATCTGATTCTGATAACGCAAACCCTGAAACCCAAATCGAGCAGCCGAAAGGCTGTAAGTTTAAAGATTTTAATGCGAGCGGTGCCCTGAACTTTGAGGGTACAGTCAATCCAATTTAGGCGATGGATTGGATCAGCTATACCGAAGAGATCTTTAGAATCTCTGACTGCTTAGATTCAAAGAAAGTGAGCTATGCTTCTGCATTGTTTGTTGGTGCTGCCCGTGCATGGTGGAAGACCCAGAGAAATAACTATGGCGAAGAAGTTATACAGACTTTAGAGTGGAACCAGTTCCTAAATATGTTTAACGCGAAGTATTGCCCGATTGATCAACAAGATAAGATGGAAGTCCAATTGATGCAGCTGACTCAGGGAACAAAGACTGTTGACGAATATGAGCACGAATTCTCTCGACTTTGTGGTTACTCCTCATATCAAGTAGCTACTGAAGAAAGGAAGATGAATAGATTCCGTGGAGGACTCAACCCGAGATACTGACATCCGATGAGCGCGATAAGATACAAGAGTTACTTGGAAATGGTCGAAGCAGCCAGACAGATCGAGAGAGGATACCTAGAGTATGGTGATCAACTTTACGCTCCAATGACTAACCCGACGAATCCATCTCCTCCGAAGAAACAAAGATTTGGCAGATTTTTCAAGACAAGTAAATCACAACCCCAGCAATCCTAACAGTATAGTTCGCATTCGAAAGCCCAAGCGTATTCACTAACGAACGAGCCGCGATTCTGCAAGAGATGCAGAAAGTCACACATGGGATTGTGCAACCCAGAGGATGTTACTTGCTTTACGTGCAACATGATCGGTCACAGCAGTGAAGAATGCCCACAGCAAGGACTCGAGCTTTTCAAATAACAGCCGAGGAAGCAAAAGAAACACCTGACGTAGTTACCGGTACGTTCCGGCTCAACTCAATCCCTGCTCGCGTATTATTTGATTCTGGCGCTAGTCGTTCTTTTATATCGACTTCTTTCGCACAAAGATTATTCAAATCTCCATCGAAGCTTCCCGTGATACTTGATATTGAGACAGCCAGTAACAGTTACGTTATGGCTGATTCTGTATACCGAAACTGCACTTTGCTCGTCGATAACATCGTATTCAACCTTGATCTCATTCCTATTCCGTTGAAAGAGTTTGACGTCATTATCGGCATGGACTGGCTAATGAATAACGAGGCTACGGTCGTATGCAACCGTCGGATCATCAGAATCAAGTCCTCAGACGGCTGAGTATTGGAGATCAAAGGAGAGAAAAGAAAAGGTGCTCACTACTTCATTTCTGTAGAGAAAGCTCACAAATGTTTGTCTAAGGGTCACGTCTCTTCTGTAGACGGTCGAGTATTGGCTAATTTTATACTAGTGCTACGTCTCTTCTGAATCTAACTCTGAAAAGAAAACCCTAGCTGACATTCCTATCGTCTGTGAGTTTCCAGACGTCTTTCCCGATGATATTTCTGGAGTACCACCAGAACGTCAAGTCGAATTCGGCATTGACTTAGTTCCTGGTGCGGCTTCCATTGCAAAAGCTCCTTACAGACTTGCACCTGCAGAAATGCAGGAAATGTCAAAGCAGTTGCAAGAGCTGTTAGAGAAGGGTTTTATCCGACCGAGTTCATCTCCGTGGGGTGCACCTGTCTTATTTGTCAAAAAGAAAGATGGAACTTTCCGTATGTGCATCGACTACTGCGAGTTGAACAAAGTTACTATAAAGAATAAGTATCCTCTGCCCAGAATTGATGATCTATTTGATCAGCTACAAGGAGCCAGCTACTTCTCGAAATCGATCTTCGTTCTGGGTATCATCAATTAAAAGTCAGAGATGTGGATATTCCGAAGACAACCTTCCGAACAAGATACAGTCATTACGAATTTCTCGTGATGCCGTTTGGCTTAACAAATGCACCAGCGGCGTTCATGGACCTCATGAATCGCGTGTGCAGACCGATGCTGGATAAGTCAGTTATCGTATTCATAGACGATATTCTGATTTACTCCAAAACGGAGGCTGATCATGCTATTCATTTGCGGCAATTGCTAGAGTTACTGAGAAAAGAAAGACTCTACGCAAAATTCTTTAAGTGCGAATTCTGGCTCAGACAGGTATAACTTTATATTGTCTTGAGTCATTCTTAAGTGTTCTTTGATTAAATTAAAACTTGAAATTTCACTCTGATTTCTTTCTAGATTCAATTCCTTGGCCATGTTGTTTCTGGCGAAGGTATTTCCGTTAATCCGTCTAAAGTCGAGGCCGTTCAAAAATGGCAAACGCCTCGTAATGCCTCTGAAATCAGAAGTTTCCTTGGATTGGCCGGTTACTATCGGCGATTCATTAAGGACTTCTCGAAGATTGTTCTGCCGCTCAGGATGCTAACACGAAGGAATATTCCTTTCGTATGGACCGATAAACAGCAAGAGGCATTTGAAATTCTAAAACCGAAACTAATTCAAGCGCCGATCCTAGCCTTACCAGAAGGCAATGATGATTTAGTCGTTTACAGTGACGCATCTGGTACAGGCTTAGGATGTGTTCTAATGCAAAGGGGAAAAGTCATTGCCTACGCTTCAAGGCAATTGAAAGACTACGAGAAAAGTGCACCAACTCATGATCTTGAGTTGGCTGCCGTTACCTTTGCACTGAAAATCTGGCGTCACTATCTTTATGGGACTCGGTGTCAGCTTTACACCGATCATAAAAGTCTCAAACATCTTTTCACTCAAAAGGATCTAAATATGAAACAGCGTCGGTCCTTGGAGCTTATCAAGGACTATGATAGCGAGATCCTATATCATCCCGGCAAAGCTAATGTTCTCGCGGATGCTTTGAGTAGAAAAGTTTATCCAGAAAAGTGCTGCTATGCCCTAACTCTGGTTATATTCTCTTCTGATCTTATTGAAGACATCAGAGTTGCTCAAGCTGAAGCACTGAAAGAAGAGAATCTCTGTTTTGAAAATCTTAAAGGGCAGCTACAATTTCTAACTCTGAATCATTTGGGACTTCATTGTCTCAAGGGAAACCGAATCTGGATCCCTAAGTATGGTTCAATCTGTAGCACTCTTCTATCTGAAGCTCACAAGTCCAAATTATATGTTCATCCTGGCAGCTCAAAGATGTATTTCGATCTGAAACTTGATTACAGGTGGCCAGGAATGAAGAAAGACATCGGTCGATATGTTGAAAGCTGCAGAATCTGTCAGTTGGTTAAGGCAGAACATCAGAAACCCTTCGGGGATATGCAACCACTACCAGTTCCAGAGTGGAAGTGGGAGCATATAACAATGGACTTCATCACGAAGTTGCCGAAGACCAAAAGACAGCATGACTCCATCTGGTAGTCGTGGACCGATTAACGAAGTCAGCTCACTTCATACCGATGAAAGAAACATACTCTCTCGATAGATTGGCACAGCTGTACATCACCGAAATAATTTCTCGTCACGCTGTGCCAAAGTCTATCGTATCTGATCGTGATAGTCGTTTCACATCTAGATTCTGGCAATCTCTACAAGACGGGAATGGTACTCGTATCTCTATGAGTACTGCTTATCATCCTAATGCAGATGGCCAGAGTGAGCGTACTATCCTTACTCTTGAAGATATGCTTCGTGCCTGCGTTCTTGATCTAGGTGGTAACTGGGATGACCACTTGCCGTTGGTCGAATTCTCTTACAACAAAGTGCAGAACTCCCACCTGTTGGCGCGAAACAGGTGAATCGCCAATAGCAGGACCTGCCCTTCTACAGTTGACTCATGAGAAGATTCAACTTGTCAGAAGGAATATTCTTGAAGCTCAAAGCAGGCAGAAGTCATATTATGATAATCGACACAGATCAATAAGCTTTGCGGTTAACGATTGGGTGATGTCGAAAGTATCCCCAATGAAGAATGTGGTAAGATTCATAAAGCGAAATAAGCTAGCTCCAATATTCATCGGGCCGTTCAAGATTGTTGAAAAGATAGGAAATCAATCTTATCGACTTGAACTGCTAGCGGATCTATCTAGAATACATCCTGTATTCCATGCCAGTCATCTGAGAAAGAGCTTAGCTGACGAAAGAGAAGTTAAAATACCACATGTTAACTTGCAAATTGATGAAAAGCTTAGAGTGGTTGAAGAGCCGGAGTGTATTCTGGACTCGAAGACCAAAAAGCTTCGAAATAAAGATATACAGATGGTTCTCGTCCAGTGGAAACACCACAAAGGTTCGCATCAGTCTTGGGAGTCGAGAGATGTTATGAAAGCTACATATCCAAGTCTGTTCGAACATAGCTAACTTCGGGGACGAAGTTTGTGCGTGGTGGAGCCCATTCTGTAACAACCTAACTTTTTGTCCAACTTGTATTTTAGTAAATTTGAGTTAATAATGTAATTTTATTACATTATATGTTTTGTAATTTAATTAACTATGAAATTATAAATTAAATTATATTTATGTTATGAATTATTAAAAATGATTAAAATGAAAGAGATGTAAAATACAAAAAATGGAAGTGGGTTAAGTTACAAATATGATCAATTAATATATAAACCTCAAAATGATCATTTAAGATCATTAAACACTAACTCACTCTCTCTCTAATCTCTCTCTCTCACCCTATGGCTACCTCAAGAAACATCAAAACTTCTCATAAATTGTTGCAATCAATTGAAGATTCAAGACAAAAGAAGTTACAAATATCATCAAACGATTGGAATCTACAAGATTTTTGAGGTAATTATTGACTAAACTCCATAATTTCAAGAGTTTGGTTCGGTTTTATTAGAAACCGAAACCTTTGATTAAAATGTGAAATTTATAGGTTGCATGTATAAGTATTTGATAGATAATTATGTAAAGAAGTATATAAAAGTGATAGAAACAAAATTTGTGGCTTGGATCATTCAAATAATGATGAAATCGGAACTTTTGGTGAAAACTTGTGTTCTTGACAAAAATGATCATTTTTGGATGATCTTGATTGATTTATGATGTTATTGATAGGGAAATTAGTATAAAAACAACCTAATAATAGTAATATAACATAATCTTAAATTGCATGTTGATTAAAATGAATTTTAGTGAATTTTATGTAAAAATCCGTATGAACATATGTTAGAACAATAAGAACAAAATCTGGGAAATATGAAGATGTGGGATCCGAATTTAGCTGAGTCCGAATTCGGATGAGAGGCACCAATTCGGATCCCTTGTCTCGGACCCTATGATTCGGATGTGATGCCCCATTTTCGGATCCCATGATTTCGGATAACCAATTTCGGATATCCCAATTCGGATGAATATTGGACCGGATTAGGATAAATCCGAATTCGGATGTTGTACTTCGCATGAGGCCTAATTCGGATCACTCATTTCGGTTCAGCCCGGTCCGAATCCGGTTGACCCGAATCCGGATGGTCTGAACTTGGGGGATCCGGATCCGAATACTTGTTTTTTATATTTTTAAATGAGAATTAAAGATCAACAAAGCAACATGATTATATATATTTTAATATATATATATATATATATATATATATATATATATATATATATATATATATATATATATATATATATATATATATATATATATGTACAGATTTTTAAGAATTTAATGAAACAAAGGATATAAATAAATGCATGATTGATGAGATTATCAATTATCAGAATCAGATGAAATAAAGATTTTTAAAAGACAAAAAGATGATGAAATTGACATGATATTAACATGATAATTCTGGACAGGTTCAGTGAAATTCTGAACATAGAGACAAAGATTTAAAAGATTTAAAGCGGGTCAAAGACTTGAATTAACAGAACAGATTGACAAAGATAAAATCCTGAGATAATTCAGGTGGCAGATTTTACATCTGTTTGATAAAGACCCAGATCAGTGAGTTACAGATATTCAGATTTAACATGTTTGAATTTCCGGTTGAGACATATTGTTGATGTTAGATTTATTGACATTCATAAAATCAGTTGGATTGTGACCAGTGCACACCATGGTACGGTGTTCCCCAGTGGAGCATGATAGCTATTTGACTAATCATTTCATATGATATCGCATTTATATTTCATTTCTGAGTTCCTTTGAGACTATAGCTATCAAGACTTGATTACGTATGCTTCATTATTTGCATTTAACTTGAGATATTGATTAAGCTCGATTAGCCATGTTGGTCTATTGTTCTAGACCTGGCTATTTCACCAGTTCTATTGAACTTGGTAATGACCTCCGATGTTCCGCCATATTGACTTACTGGTAGCTAGCCCTGTATGTGGCTGATCCCCATGATTTAAGCGTGAGTGTGGCCTGAACGTCATCCGACTCTATGACTTCTATGTCTCAATCATGAGGGCTGTAGCGGCAGCCAAGACATATCACGCTAGACTGATGATCCGCTTGACATGCATGTTAATTTGAAAATCTATTTACTCAATAAGCATTGCTTACAGTTGTTGCATTATCATTTTACAGGAAAAAGCAAAGGAAAGTCACCTGCTGGACCTAGCTCTTAGGTCTATCAAAGATCAAGACAGAAGTTTCTATAGACCACTACACAACAAAACCTTTCGGTACTGATTGGAAGAAGGCAAATGTTGTGGTTTTGGGTAGATTTGATTTTTTTCTATGATGTAATGAATAGATTAGACGGTACCCTTTATAAGTTTAATTTAAAATCTGTAATCTGTATTAAACTTAATCCTAATATTTTGTACTGTAATTAAATATTCCGCAATTAATTACTCTATCTTAGTTTGATTGATATCGTATTGCATGATGTGGGACCTAGACTCGTGACAACTGCCCCGCAAGGGGTGGTCTTCACAGGATGGTATCAGAGCCCATAGTCTGAGTGAATAAAGTATTACGTGAGTATACTTGGTCTCAAACTGAAGCAATACATATGTATCAATCATTTAGGTGGTTTGAACTGAGATAGGATGTACAGACTGTTAGGATGGGAAAAAGGGTACATAGATCTAAGTCTATAAACTGATTGTTAATTGATCTTAATTTTCAGCTAAGATGTCAGGATCAGGTGACATACCAAACAACATGACCCCACAACAAATGTTCGAAATAATGCAACAACTTTTAGCCCAACACTCTGAACAACAAAATAAGACAATGCAAGAACAGTTTCAGGCCAGAGATGAGGCCGAAGCTAAAAGACGTGATGATAAAAGAAATAAGCGAAAAGATAAACAAGTCTAGAACGATGAATCTGATTCTGATAACGCAAACCCTGAAACCCAAATCGAGCAGCCGAAAGGCTGTAAGTTTAAAGATTTTAATGCGAGCGGTGCCCTGAACTTTGAGGGTACAGTCAATCCAATTCAGGCGATGGATTGGATCAGCTATACCGAAGAGATCTTTAGAATCTCTGACTGCTTAGATTCAAAGAAAGTGAGCTATGCTTCTGCATTGTTTGTTGGTGCTGCCCGTGCATGGTGGAAGACCCAGAAAAGTATCTATGGCGAAGAAGTTATACAGACTTTAGAGTGGAACCAGTTCCTAAATATGTTTAACGCGAAGTATTGCCCGATTGATCAACAAGATAAGATGGAAGTCCAATTGATGCAGCTGACTCAGGGAACAAAGACTGTTGACGAATATGAGCACGAATTCTCTCGGCTTTGTGGTTACTCCTCATATCAAGTAGCTACTGAAGAAAGGAAGATGAATAGATTCCGTGGAGGACTCAACCCGAGATACCGACATCCGATGAGCGCGATAAGATACAAGAGTTACTTGGAAATGGTCGAAGCAGCAAGACAGATCGAGAGAGGATACCTAGAGTATGGTGATCAGCTTTACGCTCCAATGACTGACCCGACGAATCCATCTCCTCCGAAGAAACAAAGACTTGGCAGATTTTTCAAGACAAGTAAATCACAACCCCAGCAATCCCAACAGTATAGTTCGCATTCGAAAGCCCAAGCGTATTCACTAAAGAACGAGTCGCGATTCTGCAAGAGATGCAGAAAGTCACACATGGGATTGTGCAGCCCAGAGGATGTTACTTGCTTTACGTGCAACATGATCGGTCACAGCAGTGAAGAATGCCCACAGCAAGGACTCGAGCTTTTCAAATAACAGCCGAGGAAGCAAAAGAAACACCTGACGTAGTTACCGGTACGTTCCTGCTTAACTCAATCCCTGCTCGCGTATTATTTGATTCTGGCGCTAGTCGTTCTTTTATATCGACTTCTTTCGCACAAAGATTATTCAAATCGCCATCGAAGCTTCCCGTGATACTTGATATTGAGACAGCCAGTAACAGTTACGTTATGGCTGATTCTGTATACCGAAACTGCACTTTGCTCGTCGATAACATCGTATTCAACCTTGATCTCATTCCTATTCCGTTGAAAGAGTTTGACGTCATTATCGGCATGGACTGGCTAATGAATAACGAGGCTACGGTCCTATGCAACCGTCGGATCATCAGAATCAAGTCCTCAGACGGCCGAGTATTGGAGATCAAAGGAGAGAAAAGAAAAGGTGCTCACTACTTCATTTCTGTAGAGAAAGCTCACAAATGTTTGTCTAAGGGTCACGTCTCTTCTGTAGACGGTCGAGTATTGGCTAATTTTATACTAGTGCTACGTCTCTTCTGAATCTAACTCTGAAAAGAAAACCCTAGCTGACATTCCTATCGTCTGTGAGTTTCCAGACGTCTTTCCCGATGATATTTCTGGAGTACCACCAGAACGTCAAGTCGAATTCGGCATTGACTTAGTTCCTGGTGCGGCTTCCATTGCAAAAGCTCCTTACAGACTTGCACCTGCAGAAATGCAGGAAATGTCAAAGCAGTTGCAAGAGCTGTTAGAGAAGGGTTTTATCCGACCGAGTTCATCTCCGTGGGGTGCACCTGCCTTATTTGTCAAAAAGAATGATGGAACTTTCCGTATGTGCATCGACTACCGCGAGTTGAACAAAGTTACTATAAAGAATAAGTATCCTCTGCCCAGAATTGATGATCTTTTTGATCAGCTACAAGGAGCCAGCTACTTCTCAAAATCGATCTTCGTTCTGGGTATCATCAATTAAAAGTCAGAGATGAGGATATTCCGAAGACAACCTTCCGAACAAGATACAGTCATTACGAATTTCTCGTGATGCCGTTTGGCTTAACAAATGCACCAGCGGCATTCATGGACCTCATGAATCGTGTGTGCAGACCGATGCTGGATAAGTCAGTTATCGTATTCATAGACGATATTCTGATTTACTCCAAAACGGAGGCTGATCATGCTATGCATTTGCGGCAATTGCTAGAGTTACTGAGAAAAGAAAGACTCTACGCAAAATTCTCTAAGTGCGAATTCTGGCTCAGCAGGTATAACTTTATATTGTCTTGAGTCATTCTTATGTGTTCTTTGATTAAATTAAAACTTGAAATTTCACTCTGATTTCTTTCTAGATTCAATTCCTTGGCCATGTTGTTTCTGGCGAAGGTATTTCCGTTGATCCGTCTAAAGTCGAGGCCGTTCAAAAATGGCAAACGCCTCGTAATGCCTCTGAAATCAGAAGTTTCCTTGGATTGACTGGTTACTATCGGCGATTCATTAAGGACTTCTCGAAGATTGTTGTGCCGCTCAGGATGCTAACACGAAGGAATATTCCTTTCGTATGGACCGATAAACAGCAAGAGGCATTTGAAATTCTAAAACAGAAACTAATTCAAGCGCCGATCCTAGCCTTACCAGAAGGCAATGATGATTTTGTCGTTTACAGCGACGCATCTGGTACTGGCTTAGGATGTGTTCTAATGCAAAGAGGAAAAGTCATTGCCTACGCTTCAAGGCAATTGAAAGACTACGAGAAAAGTGCACCAACTCATGATCTTGAGTTGGCTGCCGTTACCTTTGCACTGAAAATCTGGCGTCACTATCTTTATGGGACTCGGTGTCAGCTTTACACCGATCATAAAAGTCTCAAACATCTTTTCACTCAAAAGGATCTAAATATGAAACAGCGTCGGTCCTTGGAGCTTATCAAGGACTATGATAGCGAGATCCTATATCATCCCGGCAAAGCTAATGTTGTCACGGATGCTTTGAGTAGAAATGTTTATCCAGAAAAGTGCTGCTATGCCCTAACTCTGGTTATATTCTCTTCTGATCTTATTGAAGACATCAGAGTTGCTCAAGCTGAAGCACTGAAAGAAGAGAATCTCTGTTTTGAAAATCTTAAAGGGCAGCTACAATTTCTAACTCTGAATCATTTGGGACTTCATTGTCTCAAGGGAAACCGAATCTGGATCCCTAAGTATGGTTCAATCTGTAGCACTCTTCTATCTGAAGCTCACAAGTCCAAATTATCTGTTCATCCTGGCAGCTAAAAGATGTATTTCGATCTGAAAGTTGATTACAGGTGGCCAGGAATGAAGAAAGACATCGGTCGATATGTTGAAAGCTGCAGAATCTGTCAGTTGGTTAAGGCAGAACATCAGAAACCCTTCGGGGATATGCAAGCACTGCCAGTTCCAGAGTGGAAGTGGGAGCATATAACAATGGACTTCATCACGAAGTTGCCGAAGACCAAAAGACAGCATGACTCCATCTGGGTAGTCGTGGACCGATTAACGAAGTCAGCTCACTTCATACCGATGAAAGAAACATACTCTCTCGATAGATTGGCACAGCTGTACATCACCGAAATACTTTCTCGTCACGGTGTGCCAAAGTCTATCGTATCTGATCGTGATAGTCGTTTCACATCTAGATTCTGGCAAGCTCTACAAGACGGGATGGGTACTCGTATCTCTATGAGTACTGCTTATCATCCTAATGCAGATGGCCAGGGTGAGCGTACTATCCTTACTCTTGAAGATATGCTTCGTGCCTGCGTTCTTGATCTAGGTGGTAACTGGGATGACCACTTGCCGTTGGTCGAATTCTCTTACAACAAAGTGCAGAACTCCCACCTGTTGGCGCGAAACAGGTGAATCGCCAATAGCAGGACCTGCCCTTCTACAGTTGACTCATGAGAAGATTCAACTTGTCAGAAGGAATATTCTTGAAGCTCAAAGCAGGCAGAAGTCATATTATGATAATCGACACAGATCAATAAGCTTTGCGGTTAACGATTGGGTGATGTCGAAAGTATCCCCAATGAAGAATGTGGTAAGATTCATAAAGCGAAATAAGCTAGCTCCAATATTCATCGGGCCGTTCAAGATTGTTGAAAAGATAGGAAATCAATCTTATCGACTTGAACTGCCAGCGGATCTATCTAGAATACATCCTGTATTCCATGCCAGTCATCTGAGAAAGAGCTTAGCTGACGAAAGAGAAGTTAAAATACCACATGTTAACTTGCAAATTGATGAAAAGCTTAGAGTGGTTGAAGAGCCGGAGTGTATTCTGGACTCGAAGACCAAAAAGCTTCGAAATAAAGATATACAGATGGTTCTCGTCCAGTGGAAACACCACAAAGGTTCGCATCAGTCTTGGGAGTCGAGAGATGTTATGAAAGCTACATATCCAAGTCTGTTCGAACATAGCTAACTTCGGGGACGAAGTTTGTGCGTGGTGGAGCCCATTCTGTAACAACCTAACTTTTTGTCCAACTTGTATTTTAGTAAATTTGAGTTAATAATGTAATTTTATTACATTATATGTTTTGTAATTTAATTAACTATGAAATTATAAATTAAATTATATTTATGTTATGAATTATTAAAAATGATTAAAATGAAAGAGATGTAAAATACAAAAAATGGAAGTGGGTTAAGTTACAAATATGATCAATTAATATATAAACCTCAAAATGATCATTTAAGATCATTAAACACTAACTCACTCTCTCTCTAATCTCTCTCTCTCACCCTATGGCTACCTCAAGAAACATCAAAACTTCTCATAAATTGTTGCAATCAATTGAAGATTCAAGACAAAAGAAGTTACAAATATCATCAAACGATTGGAATCTACAAGATTTTTGAGGTAATTATTGACTAAACTCCATAATTTCAAGAGTTTGGTTCGGTTTTATTAGAAACCGAAACCTTTGATTAAAATGTGAAATTTATAGGTTGCATGTATAAGTATTTGATAGATAATTATGTAAAGAAGTATATAAAAGTGATAGAAACAAAATTTGTGGCTTGGATCATTCAAATAATGATGAAATCGGAACTTTTGGTGAAAACTTGTGTTCTTGACAAAAATGATCATTTTTGGATGATCTTGATTGATTTATGATGTTATTGATAGGGAAAATTAGTATAAAAACAACCTAATAATAGTAATATAACATAATATTAAATTGCATGTTGATTAAAATGAATTTTAGTGAATTTTATGTAAAAATCCGTATGAACATATGTTAGAACAATAAGAACAAAATCTGGGAAAATATGAAGATGTGGGATCCGAATTTAGCTGAGTCCGAATTCGGATGAGAGGCACCAATTCGGATCCCTTGTCTCGGACCCTATGATTCGGATGTGATGCCCCATTTTCGGATCCCATGATTTCGGATAACCAATTTCGGATATCCCAATTCGGATGAATATTGGACCGGATTAGGATAAATCCGAATTCGGATGTTGTACTTCGCATGAGGCCTAATTCGGATCACTCATTTCGGTTCAGCCCGGTCCGAATCCGGTTGACCCGAATCCGGATGGTCCGAACTTGGGGGATCCGGATCCGAATACTTGATTTTTATATTTTTAAATGAGAATTAAAGATCAAAAAAGCAACATGATTATATATATTTTAATATATATATATATATATATATATATATATATATATATATATATATATATATATATATATATATATATATATATATATGTACAGATTTTTTACAATTTAATGAAACAAAGGATATAAATAAATGAATGATTGATGAGATTATCAGTTATCAGAATCAGATGAAATAAAGATTTTTAAAAGACAAAAAGATGATGAAATTGACATGATATTAACATGATAATTCTGGACAGGTTCAGCGAAATTCTGAACATAGAGACAAAGATTTAAAAGATTTAAAGCGGGTCAAAGACTTGAATTAACAGAACAGATTGACAAAGATAAAATCCTGAGATAATTCAGGTGGCAGATTTTACATCTGTTTGATAAAGACCCAGATCAGTGAGTTACAGATATTCAGATTTAACATGTTTGAATTTCCGGTTGAGACATATTGTTGATGTTAGATTTATTGACATTCATAAAATCAGTTGGATTGTGACCAGTGCACACCATGGTACGGTGTTCCCCATTGGAGCATGATAGCTATTTGACTAATCATTTCATATGATATCGCATTTATATTTCATTTCAGAGTTCCTTTGAGACTATAGCTATCAAGACTTGATTACGTATGCTTCATTATTTGCATTTAACTTGAGATATTGATTAAGCTCGATTAGCCATGTTGGTCTATTGTTCTAGACCTGGCTATTTCACCAGTTCTATTGAACTTGGTAATGACCTCCGATGTTCCGCCATATTGACTTACTGGTAGCTAGCCCTGTATGTGGCTGATCCCCATGATTTAAGCGTGAGTGTGGCCTGAACGTCATCCGACTCTATGACTTCTATGTCTCAATCATGAGGGCTGTAGCGGCAGCCAAGACATATCACGCTAGACTGATGATCCGCTTGACATGCATGTTAATTTGAAAATCTATTTACTCAATAAGCATTGCTTACAGTTGTTGCATTATCATTTTACAGGAAAAAGCAAAGGAAAGTCACCTGCTGGACCTAGCTCTTAGGTCTATCAAAGATCAAGACAGAAGTTTCTATAGACCACTACACAACAAAACCTTTCGGTACTGATTGGAAGAAGGCAAATGTTGTGGTTTTGGGTAGATTTGATTTTTTTCTATGATGTAATGAATAGATTAGACGGTACCCTTTATAAGTTTAATTTAAAATCTGTAATCTGTATTAAACTTAATCCTAATATTTTGTACTGTAATTAAATATTCCGCAATTAATTACTCTATCTTAGTTTGATTGATATCGTATTGCATGATGTGGGACCTAGACTCGTGACAACTGCCCCGCAAGGGGTGGTCTTCACAGGATGGTATCAGAGCCCATAGTCTGAGTGAATAAAGTATTACGTGAGTATACTTGGTCTCAAACTGAAGCAATACATATGTATCAATCATTTAGGTGGTTTGAACTGAGATAGGATGTACAGACTGTTAGGATGGGAAAAAGGGTACATAGATCTAAGTCTATAAACTGATTGTTAATTGATCTTAATTTTCAGCTAAGATGTCAGGATCAGGTGACATACCAAACAACATGACCCCACAACAAATGTTCGAAATAATGCAACAACTTTTAGCCCAACACTCTGAACAACAAAATAAGACAATGCAAGAACAGTTTCAGGCCAGAGATGAGGCCGAAGCTAAAAGACGTGATGATAAAAGAAATAAGCGAAAAGATAAACAAGTCTAGAACGATGAATCTGATTCTGATAACGCAAACCCTGAAACCCAAATCGAGCAGCCGAAAGGCTGTAAGTTTAAAGATTTTAATGCGAGCGGTGCCCTGAACTTTGAGGGTACAGTCAATCCAATTCAGGCGATGGATTGGATCAGCTATACCGAAGAGATCTTTAGAATCTCTGACTGCTTAGATTCAAAGAAAGTGAGCTATGCTTCTGCATTGTTTGTTGGTGCTGCCCGTGCATGGTGGAAGACCCAGAAAAGTATCTATGGCGAAGAAGTTATACAGACTTTAGAGTGGAACCAGTTCCTAAATATGTTTAACGCGAAGTATTGCCCGATTGATCAACAAGATAAGATGGAAGTCCAATTGATGCAGCTGACTCAGGGAACAAAGACTGTTGACGAATATGAGCACGAATTCTCTCGGCTTTGTGGTTACTCCTCATATCAAGTAGCTACTGAAGAAAGGAAGATGAATAGATTCCGTGGAGGACTCAACCCGAGATACCGACATCCGATGAGCGCGATAAGATACAAGAGTTACTTGGAAATGGTCGAAGCAGCAAGACAGATCGAGAGAGGATACCTAGAGTATGGTGATCAGCTTTACGCTCCAATGACTGACCCGACGAATCCATCTCCTCCGAAGAAACAAAGACTTGGCAGATTTTTCAAGACAAGTAAATCACAACCCCAGCAATCCCAACAGTATAGTTCGCATTCGAAAGCCCAAGCGTATTCACTAAAGAACGAGTCGCGATTCTGCAAGAGATGCAGAAAGTCACACATGGGATTGTGCAGCCCAGAGGATGTTACTTGCTTTACGTGCAACATGATCGGTCACAGCAGTGAAGAATGCCCACAGCAAGGACTCGAGCTTTTCAAATAACAGCCGAGGAAGCAAAAGAAACACCTGACGTAGTTACCGGTACGTTCCTGCTTAACTCAATCCCTGCTCGCGTATTATTTGATTCTGGCGCTAGTCGTTCTTTTATATCGACTTCTTTCGCACAAAGATTATTCAAATCGCCATCGAAGCTTCCCGTGATACTTGATATTGAGACAGCCAGTAACAGTTACGTTATGGCTGATTCTGTATACCGAAACTGCACTTTGCTCGTCGATAACATCGTATTCAACCTTGATCTCATTCCTATTCCGTTGAAAGAGTTTGACGTCATTATCGGCATGGACTGGCTAATGAATAACGAGGCTACGGTCCTATGCAACCGTCGGATCATCAGAATCAAGTCCTCAGACGGCCGAGTATTGGAGATCAAAGGAGAGAAAAGAAAAGGTGCTCACTACTTCATTTCTGTAGAGAAAGCTCACAAATGTTTGTCTAAGGGTCACGTCTCTTCTGTAGACGGTCGAGTATTGGCTAATTTTATACTAGTGCTACGTCTCTTCTGAATCTAACTCTGAAAAGAAAACCCTAGCTGACATTCCTATCGTCTGTGAGTTTCCAGACGTCTTTCCCGATGATATTTCTGGAGTACCACCAGAACGTCAAGTCGAATTCGGCATTGACTTAGTTCCTGGTGCGGCTTCCATTGCAAAAGCTCCTTACAGACTTGCACCTGCAGAAATGCAGGAAATGTCAAAGCAGTTGCAAGAGCTGTTAGAGAAGGGTTTTATCCGACCGAGTTCATCTCCGTGGGGTGCACCTGCCTTATTTGTCAAAAAGAATGATGGAACTTTCCGTATGTGCATCGACTACCGCGAGTTGAACAAAGTTACTATAAAGAATAAGTATCCTCTGCCCAGAATTGATGATCTTTTTGATCAGCTACAAGGAGCCAGCTACTTCTCAAAATCGATCTTCGTTCTGGGTATCATCAATTAAAAGTCAGAGATGAGGATATTCCGAAGACAACCTTCCGAACAAGATACAGTCATTACGAATTTCTCGTGATGCCGTTTGGCTTAACAAATGCACCAGCGGCATTCATGGACCTCATGAATCGTGTGTGCAGACCGATGCTGGATAAGTCAGTTATCGTATTCATAGACGATATTCTGATTTACTCCAAAACGGAGGCTGATCATGCTATTCATTTGCGGCAATTGCTAGAGTTACTGAGAAAAGAAAGACTCTACGCAAAGTTCTCTAAGTGCGAATTCTGGCTCAGCAGGTATAACTTTATATTGTCTTGAGTCATTCTTAAGTGTTCTTTGATTAAATTAAAACTTGAAATTTCACTCTGATTTCTTTCTAGATTCAATTCCTTGGCCATGTTGTTTCTGGCGAAGGTATTTCCGTTGATCCGTCTAAATTCGAGGCCGTTCAAAAATGGCAAACGCCTCGTAATGCCTCTGAAATCAGAAGTTTCCTTGGATTGACTGGTTACTATCGGCGATTCATTAAGGACTTCTCGAAGATTGTTGTGCCGCTCAGGATGCTAACACGAAGGAATATTCCTTTCGTATGGACCGATAAACAGCAAGAGGCATTTGAAATTCTAAAACAGAAACTAATTCAAGCGCCGATCCTAGCCTTACCAGAAGGCAATGATGATTTTGTCGTTTACAGCGACGCATCTGGTACTGACTTAGGATGTGTTCTAATGCAAAGGGGAAAAGTCATTGCCTACGCTTCAAGGCAATTGAAAGACTACGAGAAAAGTGCACCAACTCATGATCTTGAGTTGGCTGCCGTTACCTTTGCACTGAAAATCTGGCGTCACTATCTTTATGGGACTCGGTGTCAGCTTTACACCGATCATAAAAGTCTCAAACATCTTTTCACTCAAAAGGATCTAAATATGAAACAGCGTCGGTCCTTGGAGCTTATCAAGGACTATGATAGCGAGATCCTATATCATCCCGGCAAAGCTAATGTTGTCACGGATGCTTTGAGTAGAAATGTTTATCCAGAAAAGTGCTGCTATGCCCTAACTCTGGTTATATTCTCTTCTGATCTTATTGAAGACATCAGAGTTGCTCAAGCTGAAGCACTGAAAGAAGAGAATCTCTGTTTTGAAAATCTTAAAGGGCAGCTACAATTTCTAACTCTGAATCATTTGGGACTTCATTGTCTCAAGGGAAACCGAATCTGGATCCCTAAGTATGGTTCAATCTGTAGCACTCTTCTATCTGAAGCTCACAAGTCCAAATTATCTGTTCATCCTGGCAGCTAAAAGATGTATTTCGATCTGAAAGTTGATTACAGGTGGCCAGGAATGAAGAAAGACATCGGTCGATATGTTGAAAGCTGCAGAATCTGTCAGTTGGTTAAGGCAGAACATCAGAAACCCTTCCGGGATATGCAAGCACTGCCAGTTCCAGAGTGGAAGTGGGAGCATATAACAATGGACTTCATCACGAAGTTGCCGATGACCAAAAGACAGCATGACTCCATCTGGGTAGTCGTGGACCGATTAACGAAGTCAGCTCACTTCATACCGATGAAAGAAACATACTCTCTCGATAGATTGGCACAGCTGTACATCACCGAAATACTTTCTCGTCACGGTGTGCCAAAGTCTATCGTATCTGATCGTGATAGTCGTTTCACATCTAGATTCTGGCAAGCTCTACAAGACGGGATGGGTACTCGTATCTCTATGAGTACTGCTTATCATCCTAATGCAGATGGCCAGGGTGAGCGTACTATCCTTACTCTTGAAGATATGCTTCGTGCCTGCGTTCTTGATCTAGGTGGTAACTGGGATGACCACTTGCCGTTGGTCGAATTCTCTTACAACAAAGTGCAGAACTCCCACCTGTTGGCGCGAAACAGGTGAATCGCCAATAGCAGGACCTGCCCTTCTACAGTTGACTCATGAGAAGATTCAACTTGTCAGAAGGAATATTCTTGAAGCTCAAAGCAGGCAGAAGTCATATTATGATAATCGACACAGATCAATAAGCTTTGCGGTTAACGATTGGGTGATGTCGAAAGTATCCCCAATGAAGAATGTGGTAAGATTCATAAAGCGAAATAAGCTAGCTCCAATATTCATCGGGCCGTTCAAGATTGTTGAAAAGATAGGAAATCAATCTTATCGACTTGAACTGCCAGCGGATCTATCTAGAATACATCCTGTATTCCATGCCAGTCATCTGAGAAAGAGCTTAGCTGACGAAAGAGAAGTTAAAATACCACATGTTAACTTGCAAATTGATGAAAAGCTTAGAGTGGTTGAAGAGCCGGAGTGTATTCTGGACTCGAAGACCAAAAAGCTTCGAAATAAAGATATACAGATGGTTCTCGTCCAGTGGAAACACCACAAAGGTTCGCATCAGTCTTGGGAGTCGAGAGATGTTATGAAAGCTACATATCCAAGTCTGTTCGAACATAGCTAACTTCGGGGACGAAGTTTGTGCGTGGTGGAGCCCATTCTGTAACAACCTAACTTTTTGTCCAACTTGTATTTTAGTAAATTTGAGTTAATAATGTAATTTTATTACATTATATGTTTTGTAATTTAATTAACTATGAAATTATAAATTAAATTATATTTATGTTATGAATTATTAAAAATGATTAAAATGAAAGAGATGTAAAATACAAAAAATGGAAGTGGGTTAAGTTACAAATATGATCAATTAATATATAAACCTCAAAATGATCATTTAAGATCATTAAACACTAACTCACTCTCTCTCTAATCTCTCTCTCTCACCCTATGGCTACCTCAAGAAACATCAAAACTTCTCATAAATTGTTGCAATCAATTGAAGATTCAAGACAAAAGAAGTTACAAATATCATCAAACGATTGGAATCTACAAGATTTTTGAGGTAATTATTGACTAAACTCCATAATTTCAAGAGTTTGGTTCGGTTTTATTAGAAACCGAAACCTTTGATTAAAATGTGAAATTTATAGGTTGCATGTATAAGTATTTGATAGATAATTATGTAAAGAAGTATATAAAAGTGATAGAAACAAAATTTGTGGCTTGGATCATTCAAATAATGATGAAATCGGAACTTTTGGTGAAAACTTGTGTTCTTGACAAAAATGATCATTTTTGGATGATCTTGATTGATTTATGATGTTATTGATAGGGAAAATTAGTATAAAAACAACCTAATAATAGTAATATAACATAATATTAAATTGCATGTTGATTAAAATGAATTTTAGTGAATTTTATGTAAAAATCCGTATGAACATATGTTAGAACAATAAGAACAAAATCTGGGAAAATATGAAGATGTGGGATCCGAATTTAGCTGAGTCCGAATTCGGATGAGAGGCACCAATTCGGATCCCTTGTCTCGGACCCTATGATTCGGATGTGATGCCCCATTTTCGGATCCCATGATTTCGGATAACCAATTTCGGATATCCCAATTCGGATGAATATTGGACCGGATTAGGATAAATCCGAATTCGGATGTTGTACTTCGCATGAGGCCTAATTCGGATCACTCATTTCGGTTCAGCCCGGTCCGAATCCGGTTGACCCGAATCCGGATGGTCCGAACTTGGGGGATCCGGATCCGAATACTTGTTTTTTATATTTTTAAATGAGAATTAAAGATCAACAAAGCAACATGATTATATATATTTTAATATATATATATATATATATATATATATATATATATATATATATATATATATATATATATATATATATATATATATATATATATGTACAGATTTTTAAGAATTTAATGAAACAAAGGATATAAATAAATGAATGATTGATGAGATTATCAATTATCAGAATCAGATGAAATAAAGATTTTTAAAAGACAAAAAGATGATGAAATTGACATGATATTAACATGATAATTCTGGACAGGTTCAGTGAAATTCTGAACATAGAGACAAAGATTTAAAAGATTTAAAGCGGGTCAAAGACTTGAATTAACAGAACAGATTGACAAAGATAAAATCCTGAGATAATTCAGGTGGCAGATTTTACATCTGTTTGATAAAGACCCAGATCAGTGAGTTACAGATATTCAGATTTAACATGTTTGAATTTCCGGTTGAGACATATTGTTGATGTTAGATTTATTGACATTCATAAAATCAGTTGGATTGTGACCAGTGCACACCATGGTACGGTGTTCCCCAGTGGAGCATGATAGCTATTTGACTAATCATTTCATATGATATCGCATTTATATTTCATTTCTGAGTTCCTTTGAGACTATAGCTATCAAGACTTGATTACGTATGCTTCATTATTTGCATTTAACTTGAGATATTGATTAAGCTCGATTAGCCATGTTGGTCTATTGTTCTAGACCTGGCTATTTCACCAGTTCTATTGAACTTGGTAATGACCTCCGATGTTCCGCCATATTGACTTACTGGTAGCTAGCCCTGTATGTGGCTGATCCCCATGATTTAAGCGTGAGTGTGGCCTGAACGTCATCCGACTCTATGACTTCTATGTCTCAATCATGAGGGCTGTAGCGGCAGCCAAGACATATCACGCTAGACTGATGATCCGCTTGACATGCATGTTAATTTGAAAATCTATTTACTCAATAAGCATTGCTTACAGTTGTTGCATTATCATTTTACAGGAAAAAGCAAAGGAAAGTCACCTGCTGGACCTAGCTCTTAGGTCTATCAAAGATCAAGACAGAAGTTTCTATAGACCACTACACAACAAAACCTTTCGGTACTGATTGGAAGAAGGCAAATGTTGTGGTTTTGGGTAGATTTGATTTTTTTCTATGATGTAATGAATAGATTAGACGGTACCCTTTATAAGTTTAATTTAAAATCTGTAATCTGTATTAAACTTAATCCTAATATTTTGTACTGTAATTAAATATTCCGCAATTAATTACTCTATCTTAGTTTGATTGATATCGTATTGCATGATGTGGGACCTAGACTCGTGACAACTGCCCCGCAAGGGGTGGTCTTCACAGGATGGTATCAGAGCCCATAGTCTGAGTGAATAAAGTATTACGTGAGTATACTTGGTCTCAAACTGAAGCAATACATATGTATCAATCATTTAGGTGGTTTGAACTGAGATAGGATGTACAGACTGTTAGGATGGGAAAAAGGGTACATAGATCTAAGTCTATAAACTGATTGTTAATTGATCTTAATTTTCAGCTAAGATGTCAGGATCAGGTGACATACCAAACAACATGACCCCACAACAAATGTTCGAAATAATGCAACAACTTTTAGCCCAACACTCTGAACAACAAAATAAGACAATGCAAGAACAGTTTCAGGCCAGAGATGAGGCCGAAGCTAAAAGACGTGATGATAAAAGAAATAAGCGAAAAGATAAACAAGTCTAGAACGATGAATCTGATTCTGATAACGCAAACCCTGAAACCCAAATCGAGCAGCCGAAAGGCTGTAAGTTTAAAGATTTTAATGCGAGCGGTGCCTTGAACTTTGAGGGTACAGTCAATCCAATTCAGGCGATGGATTGGATCAGCTATACCGAAGAGATCTTTAGAATCTCTGACTGCATAGATTCAAAGAAAGTGAGCTATGCTTGTGCATTGTTTGTTGGTGCTGCCCGTGCATGGTGGAAGACCCAGAAAAGTATCTATGGCGAAGAAGTTATACAGACTTTAGAGTGGAACCAGTTCCTAAATATGTTTAACGCGAAGTATTGCCCGATTGATCAACAAGATAAGATGGAAGTCCAATTGATGCAGCTGACTCAGGGAACAAAGACTGTTGACGAATATGAGCACGAATTCTCTCGGCTTTGTGGTTACTCCTCATATCAAGTAGCTACTGAAGAAAGGAAGATGAATAGATTCCGTGGAGGACTCAACCCGAGATACCGACATCCGATGAGCGCGATAAGATACAAGAGTTACTTGGAAATGGTCGAAGCAGCAAGACAGATCGAGAGAGGATACCTAGTGTATGGTGATCAGCTTTACGCTCCAATGACTGACCCGACGAATCCATCTCCTCCGAAGAAACAAAGACTTGGCAGATTTTTCAAGACAAGTAAATCACAACCCCAGCAATCCCAACAGTATAGTTCGCATTCGAAAGCCCAAGCGTATTCACTAACGAACGAGTCGCGATTCTGCAAGAGATGCAGAAAGTCACACATGGGATTGTGCAGCCCAGAGGATGTTACTTGCTTTACGTGAAACATGATCGGTCACAGCAGTGAAGAATGCCCACAGCAAGGACTCGAGCTTTTCAAATAACAGCCGAGGAAGCAAAAGAAACACCTGACGTAGTTACCGGTACGTTCCTGCTTAACTTAATCCCTGCTCGCGTATTATTTGATTCTGGCGCTAGTCGTTCTTTTATATCGACTTCTTTCGCACAAAGATTATTCAAATCTCCATCGAAGCTTCCCGTGATACTTGATATTGAGACAGCCAGTAACAGTTACGTTATGGCTGATTCTGTATACCGAAACTGCACTTTGCTCGTCGATAACATCGTATTCAACCTTGATCTCATTCCTATTCCGTTGAAAGAGTTTGACGTCATTATCGGCATGGACTGGCTAATGAATAACGAGGCTACGGTCCTATGCAACCGTCGGATCATCAGAATCAAGTCCTCAGACGGCCGAGTATTGGAGATCAAAGGAGAGAAAAGAAAAGGTGCTCACTACTTCATTTCTGTAGAGAAAGCTCACAAATGTTTGTCTAAGGGTCACGTCTCTTCTGTAGACGGTCGAGTATTGGCTAATTTTATACTAGTGCTACGTCTCTTCTGAATCTAACTCTGAAAAGAAAACCCTAGCTGACATTCCTATCGTCTGTGAGTTTCCAGACGTCTTTCCCGATGATATTTCTGGAGTACCACCAGAACGTCAAGTCGAATTCGGCATTGACTTAGTTCCTGGTGCGGCTTCCATTGCAAAAGCTCCTTACAGACTTGCACCTGCAGAAATGCAGGAAATGTCAAAGCAGTTGCAAGAGCTGTTAGAGAAGGGTTTTATCCGACCGAGTTCATCTCCGTGGGGTGCACCTGCCTTATTTGTCAAAAAGAATGATGGAACTTTCCGTATGTGCATCGACTACCGCGAGTTGAACAAAGTTACTATAAAGAATAAGTATCCTCTGCCCAGAATTGATGATCTTTTTGATCAGCTACAAGGAGCCAGCTACTTCTCAAAATCGATCTTCGTTCTGGGTATCATCAATTAAAAGTCAGAGATGAGGATATTCCGAAGACAACCTTCCGAACAAGATACAGTCATTACGAATTTCTCGTGATGCCGTTTGGCTTAACAAATGCACCAGCGGCATTCATGGACCTCATGAATCGTGTGTGCAGACCGATGCTGGATAAGTCAGTTATCGTATTCATAGACGATATTCTGATTTACTCCAAAACGGAGGCTGATCATGCTATGCATTTGCGGCAATTGCTAGAGTTACTGAGAAAAGAAAGACTCTACGCAAAATTCTCTAAGTGCGAATTCTGGCTCAGCAGGTATAACTTTATATTGTCTTGAGTCATTCTTATGTGTTCTTTGATTAAATTAAAACTTGAAATTTCACTCTGATTTCTTTCTAGATTCAATTCCTTGGCCATGTTGTTTCTGGCGAAGGTATTTCCGTTGATCCGTCTAAAGTCGAGGCCGTTCAAAAATGGCAAACGCCTCGTAATGCCTCTGAAATCAGAAGTTTCCTTGGATTGACTGGTTACTATCGGCGATTCATTAAGGACTTCTCGAAGATTGTTGTGCCGCTCAGGATGCTAACACGAAGGAATATTCCTTTCGTATGGACCGATAAACAGCAAGAGGCATTTGAAATTCTAAAACAGAAACTAATTCAAGCGCCGATCCTAGCCTTACCAGAAGGCAATGATGATTTTGTCGTTTACAGCGACGCATCTGGTACTGGCTTAGGATGTGTTCTAATGCAAAGAGGAAAAGTCATTGCCTACGCTTCAAGGCAATTGAAAGACTACGAGAAAAGTGCACCAACTCATGATCTTGAGTTGGCTGCCGTTACCTTTGCACTGAAAATCTGGCGTCACTATCTTTATGGGACTCGGTGTCAGCTTTACACCGATCATAAAAGTCTCAAACATCTTTTCACTCAAAAGGATCTAAATATGAAACAGCGTCGGTCCTTGGAGCTTATCAAGGACTATGATAGCGAGATCCTATATCATCCCGGCAAAGCTAATGTTGTCACGGATGCTTTGAGTAGAAATGTTTATCCAGAAAAGTGCTGCTATGCCCTAACTCTGGTTATATTCTCTTCTGATCTTATTGAAGACATCAGAGTTGCTCAAGCTGAAGCACTGAAAGAAGAGAATCTCTGTTTTGAAAATCTTAAAGGGCAGCTACAATTTCTAACTCTGAATTATTTGGGACTTCATTGTCTCAAGGGAAACCGAATCTGGATCCCTAAGTATGGTTCAATCTGTAGCACTCTTCTATCTGAAGCTCACAAGTCCAAATTATCTGTTCATCCTGGCAGCTAAAAGATGTATTTCGATCTGAAAGTTGATTACAGGTGGCCAGGAATGAAGAAAGACATCGGTCGATATGTTGAAAGCTGCAGAATCTGTCAGTTGGTTAAGGCAGAACATCAGAAACCCTTCGGGGATATGCAACCACTGCCAGTTCCAGAGTGGAAGTGGGAGCATATAACAATGGACTTCATCACGAAGTTGCCGAAGACCAAAAGACAGCATGACTCCATCTGGGTAGTCGTGGACCGATTAACGAAGTCAGCTCACTTCATACCAATGAAAGAAACATACTCTCTCGATAGATTGGCACAGCTGTACATCACCGAAATACTTTCTCGTCACGGTGTGCCAAAGTCTATCGTATCTGATCGTGATAGTCGTTTCACATCTAGATTCTGGCAAGCTCTACAAGACGGGATGGGTACTCGTATCTCTATGAGTACTGCTTATCATCCTAATGCAGATGGCCAGAGTGAGCGTACTATCCTTACTCTTGAAGATATGCTTCGTGCCTGCGTTCTTGATCTAGGTGGTAACTGGGATGACCACTTGCCGTTGGTCGAATTCTCTTACAACAAAGTGTAGAACTCCCACCTGTTGGCGCGAAACAGGTGAATCGCCAATAGCAGGACCTGCCCTTCTACAGTTGACTCATGAGAAGATTCAACTTGTCAGAAGGAATATTTTTGAAGCTCAAAGCAGGCAGAAGTCATATTATGATAATCGACACAGATCAATAAGCTTTGCGGTTAACGATTGGGTGATGTTGAAAGTATCCCCAATGAAGAATGTGGTAAGATTCATAAAGCGAAATAAGCTAGCTCCAATATTCATCGGGCCGTTCAAGATTGTCGAAAAGATAGGAAATCAATCTTATCGACTTGAACTGCCAGCGGATCTATCTAGAATACATCCTGTATTCCATGCCAGTCATCTGAGAAAGAGCTTAGCTGACGAAAGAGAAGTTAAAATACCACATGTTAACTTGCAAATTGATGAAAAGTTTAGAGTGGTTGAAGAGCCGGAGTGTATTCTGGACTCGAAGACCAAAAAGCTTCGAAATAAAGATATACAGATGGTGCTCGTCCAGTGGAAACACCACAAAGGTTCGCATCAGTCTTGGGAGTCGAGAGATGTTATGAAAGCTACATATCCAAGTCTGTTCGAACATAGCTAACTTCGGGGACGAAGTTTGTGCGTGGTGGAGCCCATTCTGTAACAACCTAACTTTTTGTCCAACTTGTATTTTAGTAAATTTGAGTTAATAATGTAATTTTATTACATTATATGTTTTGTAATTTAATTAACTATGAAATTATAAATTAAATTATATTTATGTTATGAATTATTAAAAATGATTAAAATGAAAGAGATGTAAAATACAAAAAATGGAAGTGGGTTAAGTTACAAATATGATCAATTAATATATAAACCTCAAAATGATCATTTAAGATCATTAAACACTAACTCACTCTCTCTCTAATCTCTCTCTCTCACCCTACGGCTACCTCAAGAAACATCAAAACTTCTCATAAATTGTTGCAATCAATTGAAGATTCAAGACAAAAGAAGTTACAAATATCATCAAACGATTGGAATCTACAAGATTTTTGAGGTAATTATTGACTAAACTCCATAATTTCAAGAGTTTGGTTCGGTTTTATTAGAAACCGAAACCTTTGATTAAAATGTGAAATTTATAGGTTGCATGTATAAGTATTTGATAGATAATTATGTAAAGAAGTATATAAAAGTGATAGAAACAAAATTTGTGGCTTGGATCATTCAAATAATGATGAAATCGGAACTTTTGGTGAAAACTTGTGTTCTTGACAAAAATGATCATTTTTGGATGATCTTGATTGATTTATGATGTTATTGATAGGGAAATTAGTATAAAAACAACCTAATAATAGTAATATAACATAATCTTAAATTGCATGTTGATTAAAATGAATTTTAGTGAATTTTATGTAAAAATCCGTATGAACATATGTTAGAACAATAAGAACAAAATCTGGGAAATATGAAGATGTGGGATCCGAATTTAGCTGAGTCCGAATTCGGATGAGAGGCACCAATTCGGATCCCTTGTCTCGGACCCTATGATTCGGATGTGATGCCCCATTTTCGGATCCCATGATTTCGGATAACCAATTTCGGATATCCCAATTCGGATGAATATTGGACCGGATTAGGATAAATCCGAATTCGGATGTTGTACTTCGCATGAGGCCTAATTCGGATCACTCATTTCGGTTCAGCCCGGTCCGAATCCGGTTGACCCGAATCCGGATGGTCTGAACTTGGGGGATCCGGATCCGAATACTTGTTTTTTATATTTTTAAATGAGAATTAAAGATCAACAAAGCAACATGATTATATATATTTTAATATATATATATATATATATATATATATATATATATATATATATATATATATATATATATGTACAGATTTTTTACAATTTAATGAAACAAAGGATATAAATAAATGAATGATTGATGAGATTATCAGTTATCAGAATCAGATGAAATAAAGATTTTTAAAAGACAAAAAGATGATGAAATTGACATGATATTAACATGATAATTCTGGACAGGTTCAGTGAAATTCTGAACATAGAGACAAAGATTTAAAAGATTTAAAGCGGGTCAAAGACTTGAATTAATAGAACAGATTGACAAAGATAAAATCCTGAGATAATTCAGGTGGCAGATTTTACATCTGTTTGATAAAGACCCAGATCAGTGAGTTATAGATATTCAGATTTAACATGTTTGAATTTCCGGTTGAGACATATTGTTGATGTTAGATTTATTGACATTCATAAAATCAGCTGGATTGTGACATGTGCACACCATGGTACGGTGTTGCCTAGTGGAGCATGATAGCTATTTTATTAATCATTTCATATGATATCGCATTTATATTTCATTTCTGACATTCCTTTGAGACTATAGCTATCAAGACTTGATTACGTATGCTTCATTATTTGCATTTAACTTGAGATATTGATTAAGCTCGATTAGCCATGTTGGTCTATTGTTCTAGACCTGGCTATTTCACCAGTTCTATTGAACTTGGTAATGACCTCCGATGTTCTGCCATATTGACTTACTGGTAGCTAGCCCAGTATGTGGCTGATCCCCATGATTTTAGCGTGAGTGTGGCCTGAACGTCATCCGACTCTATGACTTCTATGTCTCAATCATGAGGGCTGTAGCGGCAGCCAAGACATATCACGCTAGACTGATGATCCGCTTGACATGCATGTTAATTTGAAAATCTATTTACTCACTAAGCATTGCTTACAGTTGTTACATAATCATTTTACAGGAAAAAGCAAAGGAAAGTCACCTGATGGACCTAGCTCTTAGGTCTATTAAAGATCAAGACAGAAGTTTCTATAGACCACTACACAACAAAACCTTTTGGTACTGATTGGAAGACAGCAAATGTTATGGTTTTGGGTAGATTTGATATTATTCTATGATGTAATGAATAGATTAGATGGTACCCTTTATAAGTTTAATTTAAAATCTGTAATCTGTATTAAACTTAATCCTAATATTTTGTACTGTAATTTAATATTCCGCAATTAATTACTCTATCTTAGTTTGATTGATATCGTATTGCATGATGTGGGACCTAGACTCGTGAGAACTGCCCCGCAAGGGGTGGTCTTCACACACTGGGCCACCAATGATATGTTAGTATCTGAAATTATCATATTACAAGATCCTAAGGTTAATTAATTTGTTTAGGAGCAATACGTCTGGCTGAAGACGTAAAACTTAGCGCTTTCTGGGAGGCAACCCAGAGTATTTTGTTTATTTGAATTTAATTGTTTTAGGTGTGTTTATTTGCTTATTTGTGTTACTTGTGTGTAGCCAATTAAGTTGGGGAGGATTGTCCTCCTAAACTTAGTTGTGTTTAGAAATTAGGTTTTAAATTAAATGATAAGCCCCACATCAGAAAATAAGAATTTTAATCACGTAGCAGAATTATGTTAACCCTATAATACGAGCGTAAGTTGGGGAGAATACCCATCAAAATTAAAAAATTAGAGAATTAGGGTTTCGAGACCAGTGCACGGCCCAGATCACGAATCCAAAGGCTCGGGTGTGAGGGGGCGCAGGCCTGCGCTTGCCTTGCGGCCCGACGCGCTTAAAAATTTATAAAAATAAATTGATCGTCCCCATACCCCCAAAACCCAAATTCCAATTCCAGATGCAGCGATTTGCGATTTCTAAGCCTAAAACCTTTAAAAATTCATCTTTTTACGTCAAATCTTCAATCCGACATTAGTTCTTCACTAAGAATCGCAAGGTATACTCCTCCTACTCCTCATAACTTCATTCTATAGTAGTTTTGTATAGATTTATCATGCATGCATGGGTTGGATTTTGGGAGTTACATGGTTTTTATTTCAAAAAAAGGGTTATTAATAATTTTCAAATATTCATTTAATTAATATAAATTAATTTTGGGGTAAAGTCATACAATAGTAACCTACTTTTGAAAATTTATCTATATGGTACATCTACTTTTTTAAATGTCGATATGGTACTTGTACTTTAATTTTTCATACCGATATGACCATATTTGTAATAGACCCCTGTTTTTCATACCATTAGAACTCTGTTTCGTGTGTAAACACCGGGCTCTATTATGTAGAATGACCATATCGATACAGAAAAATGAAGTACACGTACCATATAGACAATTAAAAAAGTAGACGTACTATATCGATAAATTTTCAAAAGTAGGATGCTATTGTAAGACCTTAGCCCATTAATTTTTGCAAAACTTTTGTAGAAATTATGGCTTTTTCCGTATTTGATATATTTTGATACTTTTTTTCGTAAAAGGTTATGTTTTTGTTGTTAAATTATTTATTAAAGTTTATGCATTTGATAGGGTTAGATTGGGCTAACATTGTTGGTGAGACTTAGGATTAGTTTAATTATTGTTGAAAAAGGGTGTTTAGAATTTCATGCATCATTTACGTAAAAACCTCATATTTATAATCCTTTGTGTTTGCATTATTTTTAGATGTCAACCCAATTCCACTCGAATGGTAACCGTCGTGGAAATTCCTAAAAACCTAGGATGAGAACCCACGACCCTAGCAACGTCCGCTTTGAGAAACCCCTCAATGGGGAGTTCCCTCAAATTCCCTCAAACACTAACAATGGTAAACCCCCTAGGTTTCTCATAGAGCGTACCCTGAAAGAGTCTGACTTTGATGATTTTGAGATGATTGAGTCATTTGAGCATCTGGGATGGGCTAGGGCTGTCATGTGAGAATTACCATATATCCATACTAGTTTAGTCGAACAGTGGTTCGCCATGATGCGTAGGATTGAGAGGTCTGAAGATCATGACTTCGAATTAGTGGGGATGGTGGGGAACAAAGAGGTGTTAATTTCCAGAAAAAAATTATATGATGAGTTTTTAATTGACACTGAAACACCTCGTCCTAAGGAGTTCTGGACATTGACTAATACCCAGGGGGATAGAATGCGTAAGGTTAACAAATGGACTAATCAATGGGATCACATGATAGCAACTATTTTTGGAATTCCTATTAGAACTGCCAAAACATACACCGCCTTCAATAGAGGTGATTTATGCCCATTACCAAAAGTTATGTGGAAGCTTGTTATCTTTAATATACTTCCGCGTCACAAAGACACCACATATGTGAGACCATAAGATAATCTCTTAGTGCACGCATTAATGACTGGATACCCAACCGTGTCTCTAGGATACATTATTATGCAGAATTTGTAGGAGTGCCATGTCTTAGGTCAAGGGATAAATTACCCTCATTGTAGAATGTTAACTGAATTGTTCGTAATAGAAAAGGCTGTGTCCGTGGAGTTTCCCATAAGGATCCTTAACCCGAACACCACTTGGTTTACAAGGATTACTATGGTAGGGCTACTTTTTGAGCGTACTGAGAGAGGTTTCCAAATTCGTTGTCCAAAATCTGCTAAAGTGACCCAAATCCCTTTCAAAGCCCCTGAACCCATACCTGAAGGACAGAGTAATAAAGGAAAAGCTAGAATGGAAGTTGATGAAGAAGATCAGAGGCCATGGAAGAGGGTCGAGACCGTTGATGTTGTTTGGGATCAAGTGCACAAGCTGAAGGAGATACTTGGAGATTTAGTGAACACGAACAATATATTGCTTAAAGAGATCCAAATGCTTCAGGAAAATCAAAAGAAGAAAGATTAACTATTTCAAACGCACTCAGACTGGCTCACCAATCTTCAGATCACTGTCGGCGAACTGGAAGAGATTGCGCACCTCCGGCTGAATGTTGAGTTTATTATTATTTGAGTATGATGGTTTAATTTTCTGTGCTAAACATTTATTGGTTTGAATTATTTCTGATGTTATGGTTGGATTGTTTGGTTTTGTTGTTTCTTTTATTTGGATTGTAATGGTACTTTATTTTGATTTTTAAAGTGTGTTGTTTTTTTTATTTTAAGTTGAATTATAAAAGTTAAATTTTATTTTGTTTATTATTTTCTTGTTTAATTTTAATTGCTATGAATAAGGAATATGTACCAATATATCTCTTTATGTTCTTAACCGATAAATTAATTCTGATGTGATGAGGACGTCACAAAAGTCTAAGTTGGGGAGGGTAGGTTATAACGATAAGATTAATTAATTAATTAATTTAGCCCTCACAAAAAAAAAGTTTAGACTACATTCTATATAAAAAATTAGAGAGATTTACAGCCCCGCGTACAAAAACAGTAAAAAACTGAAAAAAATTAGCAGTGTTGGGCGCAGGCCTGCGCTGGCCCTGCGTCCCGTCGAGTTTAAATTCCATATTGAGCTGCACTTTTCATTTCTACATAACCTAGAACCTTAGTCTACGGTTGGGTGTGCGGCACTATCCCAAAAACCCTACTTTTGGGCCCAAAATTTGCAAATTTAAGCTTCAAAACACCCACATTTGTATAAATATCAAAGATCTAGGCTAGAAATTACCTCCTTGTGGGTAGTTTCATCCATTTTGAAGATTTTTGGGTAGAGAAAGTGGTGAAGAAAAAAACTAGATTCTTGCCAAGTTAAGTTTCCAATCACCAAGGTTAGTGTTTTTATTAAGTAATTGTAACTTATTTCATACTTTTTGAGCAAAACTGAAAGCTTGAGCTTCATGATCATTCATGGAGTTTTCATTGTGATTTTGACTTTTTAGAGTCAAAGTATGTGAAATTGCATGAATTTGATGATAACCTTGATATATGTTTTATGAGATATGTGTTTATTTGTTAAGTTTATTAATTTGTCATGGTTAATTTCTAAGAATTAATTTGAATTTATAAAGTTGGTTGCCTAAATGTGCATATATTGTTAAAATTATAAAACATGGGTGATTAGCTTAAAAAATTAGTTTTATGTGCTAAATGGTTTTTATTAAAACATGATATGTGTTTAGTGCTTAAATTAATGGCAAATTATAGACTATATAATGGGATGAAAAATTAGAGCGTAAAAGAATATATATAAATGCATCTTTTAAAGTGAGCGTAATTGTGCAAATTGCAATTATAGGTTACATTACTTGATTTATCTCATACATATTGTGGTTGGTTGGCACAAATTGTAGATGTCGAGGAGAACAAGACAAAGGACCCAAAATGTTAACGTTCCGATAGATTGGTCTCTGAACCTCTTATTATCCCAACACCCCGAACACATTAAAACACATCTATTTTTGTATAAAAAATATTCCAATAAGGTGTTAGATGAAAAGAGGGTTAAGAGTAGTGATTTTTGAGGATTATGGGATCCCATACCTATTTGACTATTTTGGGTGGGAAAGTGTGCTTGAGTTGGGCGGCCACGATATTTATCAGGCTGATGTAGTTGAGTGGATGACTACCCTATGGAGGGAGACAGGTCGTTCACCGAACGACTTTAGGCTGATAGGTACCGTCCATGGTAGAGACGTGGCGATGGATGCGCAAATCCTTCACCAATTATTCAATTTAGATAAAGGGCTAGGCTACGAGGGGTCTAACCAGCAAGGATATGAGTACAGGAATGAGGCCCAGTTGGCCTTTACTGACATGACTTGCTCAGGGGAGTGGACAGAGCAGGTGAGTAGAGTTTTTATTCCATTCATTTTGAAATCTGAGTCCGCCACTTCCTATAGCCGCATGGCTTTATCTCCGAGGTGTAAGGTGCTTCTTAAGATTATTGTGAACAACATTTTGCCTCGTGATAGTGACCTGACTAAGGTCAGGCATAGGGATATCACGGTCCTTCACGCCCTTCTTAAGGGTAAGCCTAAACTGTCCTTTGCGTGGACAATTATGAATGATTTATGGGCTATGTATGATACGAGAGAGAGGACGATCATCCCCCATGCTTGGTTGATCTCCAAGTTTCTCGAGAGGACGGGCTCACTTTCGCCCGATTCCCTGCTATACCCCATTTCGACAACGTTCATTACGGTTGCCATGTTCCCTACCTTGATTTTTAGGGAAGTTGACAAAGGGTTCGAGATATTCGACAAAGAAACAAATGAGTCGTATATCGAGCACTACACTGAGGATGAGAGGAGAGAGAGAGAGAGAGAGGAGAAGGCCGCCAATGAGGCGGGAGTTCAGCACGAAAAGCCAAATCTAGGGGCGTCTACCTCGTGCAATCGAGGTAATGACGGTTTTGATTTTGACCGCATGATGAGGTGGATAGAGGACATAGCAGTGGGTCAGGGTGAGTTCCGAGAGGATGCGACCCAGAGATTAGATGAGATGAATGGGCGTATGAACCATATTTATGATAGGGTCGATCACTTGGCGGGTCGGGTAGATCAGTTGCAGGACGGGCAGAGAGCCCTAGCATACCAAAATGCCTATTACCAGCACCATGACTGGGCATATTGGGAAGGAGTTCGACATCACGAGGACTCTGTAGCCGGTATGCCATATCTGTCCTATGAGTATTACATGATGCCCGATTACCAGACCTACAACCCTGCCGTAGATACTTATCAGCGCTATCCGACGCATATCAGGCAGGACCTCCCAGACAAGATGCCTCCACACTTGGTTCCGCCGACTGCACAGTTCACCACCGGCCAGAACCCATATATAGACTTCTTCAACAGCGTCTTCGGTCCTCCTCCGCTGCCTCCTCCATTTGAATGATCGGGTACAATCCTTCCTTATTCTTTACTTTTCCGTCTTTTATTTTATTTTATTTCTATTATGCATTTAATTTCTTTATCGTAATTTTCATTTATTTTTAGTTTTTAGCCGCATCCTTTTTAGAGTTTATATAGTTTGTCATTTCTTCCCCAATCGAGTCTTGTTTGCCGATCAGGCCGTGGAACATGATGATAAATAGAAAATACATGTACGAGGGAATTGGCTAGTGTTGATAGGATATTTTATAATTTAGAAAAGTATTGTAGTAATAATTAAAACCTTTGCCATGTTACATGAATGTTAAAATTTATTTGAGCTTAAATATAAGTAATGTGTCAAAAGATTTTGGAAACCCATGCAATAAGGGGGAGAACTTAATCATGTTTTAGCCTCAAAAGTGAGTTAATTGTAGTCTAGATGGTTCGGGAAACTAAGTCCGTAGGGGTACCATTCATGTCTAATCCCCTAAAACCATATGGTTTGGGAGTGGTTGACCGAAATCTCGTTACATGGACCATCTAGCTAATTTAGTTCGAAAAGGAAATCGATAGAAGCTTGGTGTTAAAAAAGAAAGAAAAATTTGTCATAAACATGCAAAGAGGAAAAGATGGTCGAAAGACCCACATGTTTTAAGTATCGTAACATTGAACTAATAGGGTATTTCCAAGAGTGAGATACATTATATAAATTCTAAGGGAAGTATATTTTAACTGAAAACGTCTCCACTTTACATGTTAAGAATTTTAATGCATTAGTACGAAGGCTAGCTTAACATAAAATTCCTAGAGTCACTGCTAATACATGCTCGTTACATAGTTAGTTCTGATTCCAAAAGCTTGTTCGGGGACGACCAAGAGTTAAGTTGGGGAGATTTGATGAGTCTATAATTTATATGGTCTCAGAGTCATTTTATGATCATTTTAAGCATCGATACTTTGTAAATCCAGACTATTACTCGAAGTTTGTGTTTCTGGGGCAATATATTAAAAGAAAGCATTTCGAGGAAATTCAGAGCAAACCGAGCCGAAGGGGGCGCAGGCATGCGCCACCTTGCGCTCCACAAAGAACTCTAGCTATCCAGATACGTTCAGGCGCATGCCAGCAAAACCCTAGCCGCATCCGAGCGTAGGGGGGCGCAAGCCTGCGCCTGGCCTGCGCTAGAGCGACGCAAAAACGCGTTTTACAGCCTGTGGAACCCTAATCTCGACCTCTCTATAAATAGAGGTCGAGGGCAGTCTTGGAGAGGAGTCCCGATGTGTGTGAAAGTGGGTCGAAGCCCTGCCGGAGTGGATCTACGATACGAGAACGAAGATGGTGATTCGCAAGCTACGCGATGACTCAAATCTACATTGTTGAAGAGTATATAATGAGTGGCTAATCCAATTAGCCGTTTGCAGAGGATCTACGGCTAACTTTATTCTACTTCAATTTCTCATGCTTTGATGTATTTGTATTGAGTAAGATCTATTATGTGTATGCAAATGATAAGCATTCGGCTATGATTATGATTGTATGTTTTGATTGGTAAAAGCAAGATAGTTTATCGTGGTACTATTATTTGTGCCGAGTCCATTAGCTTAAGGATTAAGACAAGTGTTAATATTGCATACGCTATGCTGAGATTTATTGGTTAAAACATGTTTGAGTAATTTAGTCGTGCAATTGATTATGACTATGTGATTGTTGCATGAAATTATAGTGAGTAATACTTATGTCGTGGTGATTCCGTGAATGGTTATTCGTCTCTTGATTGTTTATTTACTGCGTTAGTTATTTTGCCACTAAATTTAATTACAAAGCGATAGCAAATCATTTATCTAAACAAATCATTCAAATCCACAAATTCACAATTTAAGTGCTCTCAATAAACTTATAAGGCTAATAACCTAATCCTAATTACGACCACACTCTCTGTGGATTCGACCCTTACTTCTCTAAGCTAAATAGTGGATTTAAGGACTAAATCTGCGGGTCACAACGACAGCCCGTCAAATGGAATGAAATTGAATTGATTAATTGTATCTAACCTAGGTTTATGAAATTTTTTGATTAATTTTAACCTAAGTTTTATTATTCATGGAATGGAATTGAATTGATTAATTGTATATAACATAGGTTTATGAAATTACTTGATTATTTTTAACCTAAGTTTTATTATTCATGGAATGGAATGGAGTAATTGAATTGAATTGATTAATTGTAGATAAATTGCGGTAAAAACTATTCAAACTCAAATGTAGATTAATTCAAGAGCCCTTAATCGCGGGAAAAATTATTCAAACTACCAGTTTCGAATCCAGAGCCCTAAATCGCACTTCCACTTTCACTCGAAACCCTAGTTCTTGAATTCAGGATTGCATTGATGGTGGAATTAAAGATTGTCAAGGAGCACAACTGTCTGCCCTACATTTTGAAGCATGCTGAGTTACACGGTTTCCACGAGATGATGGACTTCTTGAGATGTACAAACATCTATTATGCTTTGATGCTGAATCCTACAATTTACATTCTTTAATTAGAAGAATTTTGGAGTCATGCTCGTACTGGAACTGTTGATGGAATCACTTCCATGGACTCTATTGTTGATGGCCAACCGATCACCAACTAAGGACTCCATTTGTGGGCACTTACAACTGCAAGATGCCCAATGCATTAATGATTTCATCTCTACTACCATATTTGAAGGACTTGCACGTTTGGGGTATCAGGGCACATTGTACAAACTTACTTTTTACAAACAATGTTTTGGTTCCCAATGGAAATACCTCATCCATATCCTTCAACAATGTGTAAGCCCTAAACGAACAGGTTGGTGGGAATTTTCTTCAAACATTACTACTACTTTGATTTGCTTATCCACTAGTCAACAGTTCAATTTTTCTAGTATGATTTTTCAAGGGATGTTAAGTAATCTGAATCCCAAACATGAGAAATTTTTTATGTATCCAAGGTTTTTTCAAACATTTTTGCAAATCATTTTGAAAATTTGGAAACACACACAAGGATACATGTTTCCCATTGTCACACATGGCAATCTGTCAAAAGATATTTGAAACACAATCACAAATTTTCAGACACTAAGACCCCATTGACTCAAGCAAAGAGGGTTGTTATTATAGGAAACAGAAGTTCCTGAGCATGAACAGCCCACCTTAATGCTCAAACAACAGGAACCCAAACCCCTTCCCATGATACAAATAAATCACCCTCTGCTCCTTCTGATCAACCTACTCCATCACCCACTACACTCAAATTGTTTACAAGGAAAAAGAAAATAAGGGGTGATGCTCCTTCCATCCCACCTCTCACCCAAATGCCTGAAAGCGCTGCACAGGAGCATCCTCCTCTGCAGAATATCCAAAGGGAAACAAATAAGGACACTCCCAACCTCAAAAAGGAGGTGATCAACCCAACAGAGGTTGATCATATGGTATCTGTGGCTATCACTAGTGATACTCCTGCAAGAGGGGTTCAGGACAGTGACAACATCCTTAAGACCACTACCATGGCAACAGAGGATGTTCATACATCTTCTGGAAGTTCCCGAAACCAATAACAGAGGGGCCCAGAATTTTCTCCTAGGAGAACACGTTCTGGTAGTACTGCCAGTGATATTCCAAAGGTGCCAACAACACTTGAGGACATTAAGGCTAGTCTGCAACTACAGGCATTGATGAATCCTACTCTAGTACCTATAATGGCAGCCTTTGATCACTAGAAGGCTATCATTGAAGCTCAAGGCAAACAGATTGTAAGCATGCAACAAGTCATAGTTGTACAACAATAGCAAATTGTCATGATAAAGAAAGCCTTGAGAGTAGCTGGTGAGAGTCTACTCAAACATGATGCTACACTTGCAGCATCGGTAGAAAAAGTCTTTCCTCCCTCTGAACGACCTGATGCATCCAAAATGGGGGAGAATCAAACACCACCAGCACCTCCACAGCTAACAGCTTCACAAAATCAGCCAATAGTTGTAGAAATTCCTCAAGTTGTTACCAGTGAAACTCAATCTGCTGAGCCAAAGTTAACTCAGAATGAAAGACCTAAGCCTGGCACAATGTTTATACAAGAAGGAAGGGTCTCTGAAGCTCAAACCTCTTAGCCACAGGTTTCTGGTAAAGGTAAAGGGGTTTTGGTGGAAAGCCCTAAGAAGAAGAAGGATCCAAGAGAAATGCAAGTGATAGTTGATGCTGAACTTGCCAGAAAATTGCATGAAGAAGAGGTAAGGTTACTAGAAAAGCAAACAGTAATGACAGAGAATCCATCACTAGGAGTGCTAATGAACTTGGAAGAAGATGATTCTGGTGATGATGTTGCATTAAGTGATATTCTTGAACAAATGAAGAGTGAAATTGAACCTGCTAAGAAAGAGAGCACAAAGAAAAGAAAAAGGTCTTCTCAATCTTCAAAGGCTGAGCACTGAAGATTCTTGATTAATTATTGTCATTCAAACTCTGGAATTTCCAAGAAGGTTGTTTCAAATTGGACTACAGAGGAACTACAGAATAGGTATGATGCAAAGGTCAAGAAATATGAAGTTGTGAGAAAGGACAAATGAGGGTCCTACTGAACAAGGAGAAGAAATCACTCAGGCAAAATTTTACAAAGTGATGAAGATTGCAAAGGAAGTGACTTATAAGTCATTAATAGATATGGAAAAGACTCTGATAATTTTGCAGAAAGAGGTGCTTAAAAAGCTGAAAATAATCTTTTGGAAAGCCCAACCTGCTGATGCACAGATGATAATATATCATTTTGTGGTAAAAAGAGAAACGGGTGCTGATGAAGTTTATACGAGTGTAATTCAAATATTTTCAAAGATGACAAGAGAAGATTTGACTAACATGTATAGATTTGGAAAGTCAAACTACTCAAACTCTCGATTGTACAATGTTATAGAGTTGATGAAGGCCCTTGCATGTGTTTTGGAACCAGATGTTTTGAAGTAAGGGCTGAATGCTGAACAAAATATGAAAATCTTACAGATTGATGTGTATGAGAATTCCATGACATACAGACTCAAGCTAGAAGATAGAACAGATCAGTATTTTGCATTGGAATTTTTTAATCACTCTAAGGAGAAACTGCAAAGGATGAGAGATGCAAAGGTTAAAGGAGATGATCTTGATCTGGCAAAGAAACTATCTGATGACATTGTAAGAAAGCTTGCAAGATTATAGTTTTGAAGATCAGAAGACTAGTTATATTAATTGTAATATATTAGCCTTGTAAATTACCTTTTAATTGTATAATATTAGACTTGTAAATTTCCTTTTAATTATAATATATCAGCCTTGTAAATTACCTTTTAATTATATAATTTATGGAATGATTATATGTAAGTATCTTAATGTCAATGTGATTTGGTTATAAAACACTTAATATCTTGAGAAAATGCACTAACATCTTGAGAAATTGAACTAACATTTCGAGATTCGCAAAAAAACAGAATTTCTCAATTTAACTCAAGTGAATAATAAAACTTAGGTTAAAATTAATCAAGAAATTTTATAAACGTAGGTTATAAATCACTTAACAGCTTAAGAAAATGCACTAACAGCTTGAGATCTAGAACTAACAGTTCGAGACAACTCAACCACTAACTTATGTGACAATATAGTATATGCATATCCTAAAATAAAAAAACTGCCACATTCAGGATTCGAACGCGGGTTCACTTTTAGCCAGAGTAATGTTTTAGACAACTCAACCACTAATTAGGCGGTTCTTTTACTAATCCTAAATTAGGCGGTTCTTTTACTAAACCCTAATTATTTATAAAAAAAACGTCGTACAACACTAATCAAATCTTCAACCACTCAACTAGAAGTCAACTAAACCAAAATGGACAAGTCTTGGGTGGGATTGAACAGAGGTTATAGAGATGGAGTAACAACATTTAATGATTATGCAGTAGACAACTTGAAGAAGATGAATAACATCGACCCAGAATGTAATAAAAAAACAACTTCAAATGCCATGTCCATGCACTAATTGTTTAAACCATTTAATGTGTAATGTGGAGGAAGTGGAATTCCATTTATTCTGTAATGGCATTGATCAAAACTACACAAAGTGGACTAAACATGGAGAAAAGGATGAGCCATACTTAACTGCCAAACATCACAGTGGTACAACAGATTATGTTGACACATAGATGGTTTTCGATTCCGAAATTCCAACTGGTGGCACAGAAACAGTGGAAATGGTTAATGCTGCAAAAGATAATTTAGATGATGAGGATCCAGTTGACCATGTCAAGTTTCCAGAACTACTACAAGACGCAGAGAAGCCACCTTACAAAGGATGTCCTGACTTCACAAAGTTATCAACAATTTTTGAACTGCTCAAAACTTGAAGAGTAAACATGGCTGTTCTGATAAGTTCTTTACTGAGTTACTAGTTTTGTTGAAAAAGATGATACCGGATGGTAACATACTGCCTGAAAAACTTATGAGGCAAAAAAAATTCTGAAATTGATGGGGTCAGGATACAAAAAATATTGATGTATGTACAAACAACTGCCTTCTTTACTGGAAGGAGGATGAGGATCGACTGTGTGTCGAACTTGTGGGACATCAAAATGGAAGGTGGATAAGAAGACGAATAAAGTGTACGAGAAAATTCCAGCGAAAAGCATGTGGTATTTTCTAATAATTTCAAGAATGAAACGTCTCTTTAGGATATAGAGTATTTCAGAAGATTTAACATGGCACGCAACAAGGAGGAAAACCGATGGTGTGTTACGTCACCCCGCAGATTCACAGGCATGGCGCACCATAGATACACAATTCCCAGTAGTTGCTAGAGATCCAAGAAATCTAAGGCTAGGAATATCGGCTGATGGGGTTGACGTGAACAGAGGAAATAGGCATCACAGTGTATGGCCAGTTTTAATTGTCATTTACAACCTTCCTCCATGGTTGTGTATGAAAAGAAAGTTTATAATGTTTTCTGTGTTGATACCTGTATACCCGGGAAATGATATCGATGTATTTTTAGAACCATTGGTTGATGATCTGCAAACCTTATTTGAGACAACGGCCGATACATATGATCTTGTCACAAACAAAATGTTTAATCTACGTGCGGTTGTGTTATGGACAATAAATGATTACCCTGCACTTAGTACTTTATGTGGCTGCCCAACCAGTGGATACAAAGGTTGTGTAGTATGAGGGAAAGAAACTGATTGTGTTAGACTTACTGCATCATCCAAGCAGAGTTATGTTGATCACAGAAGATTTCTACCATAGGGACACTAGTTCAGAAGGCAATCGAAGGCGTTTAATGGAAAACAAGATTTCTGCCCGTGTCCAAGACCAATTACTGGAAAATACATTTACAACGAGGACAAAGATATTAAAAATAAGTGGGGAAGGGTAAAACGACCAAACCTGAAGCACACAAGGAAAAAAGGAAGAGAAGATGGTAGTTCAAGCCAAGTAAATGAACAAGATGGTGCATACTGGAAGAAATTCAACATTTCGTATCGAAAGCTTAAGTATTGGAGGCATAATGAAGTTCAACATTGCATTGATTTCATGCATATTGAAAATAATGTTGGTGAGAGTATAGTCAGAACTTTACTAAATGTTCCAAGAAAGACGAAAGATGGAGAGAATGCCTGATTGGATCAGGCAGAGTTGGGGATATAAACCAGAGTTGTCTGCTAGGAAAGATGGAGACAAATTAGTACTAGCTGCAGCAGGTTACACATTAACGAATGAAGAAAAAGACATCTTTTGTGAAACGTTACACAACATCAGGGTACCGCAAGGCTATTGTTCAAATTTCTCGTCTTTAGTCAGCCTAAAAGATAGGAAGCTCATCGGGCTTAAATCACATGACTATCACATGCTTATGCAAGAGTTTTTGCCCATTGCAATACAGACAATCATGCACGAACCCACACGCTATGCTATCATCAAGTTTTGCTTTTTCTTTAAATCGATATGCAGCAAAGAAATCGTGTTAAATGAACTAGATAAGATGCAAGAAGATCTTTTTGTCACACTCTGCCTACTCGAAAGGTTCTTTCCTCCCTCATTTTGTGATATTATGGTCCATTTGACTGTGCACTTAACTAGGAAGGTAAAATTATGTGGTCCGATATGCTTTCATTGGATGTATCCCTTCGAACGTTGTATGAAGGATATTAAAGGACATGTGCAAAACAGTAATAAACCAGAGGGATGCATTGCTGAGGAGACTATTGCAGAAGAAACAATAGAGTTTTTCAGTGAATATAAAAAGTCCATGAAAACTTTTGGTATCCCAGGTGATGCACATGAAAGTGGTGAAATAAATGAAGACGGAAAGCCACTGTCTGCCGGCAAGTCAAGTGAAGTTTCTGCAGAACTACTTGGGATAGCACATTTATACGTAATACACAATACAGATGAAATTGAACCGTATATCGAGTAAGTATTACTAACACTTGTCTAATTCGTTAATTACTTAAAATCTTGCATCAAACATATTAATTGAACACAAATTAATACCTTCTTTCAGGCGACACATACAGGTTTTGGAAACACAAAACCCGGGTAAGCGAAAAGCATTCCTTGAGGATGAGCACAGTAAAACTTTTGTAACCTGGTTAAAACTAGAGGTAATAAAATTATTTTTTGTAATTGTTTGTAGTTGTTCCTTCAATTTGAAGCTCATAATGATATAATATTCAGGTTGAGAAAGACGATTATTATCGAAGCAACTGTGAAGGTATTGTAATACGAAAATCCAAGTGATCGTATCATGTCGTGCGCTGGAACCATGCCTTGTAAATTACCTTTTAATTAATTAATTTATGGAATGATTATCTATACGTTTTTTAATTTCTATGTGATCACTTCAACACTTTTTTATAGTGCAGTAAATTATTGTAGTGGAATATGATTTAGTCACATATACTAACTTATGTGACCATATAGTATCTGCTTTTGGCTACACTGAAATCGCGTGTGACAAACTCGAGTTCATAATTTAGTCACATAACAAATTACTTCATGTGACCATATACTGGAATATGATTTAGTCACACATACAATTACTTCATGTGACCATATAGTGGAATATGATTTGGTCACCCAAAAAATTATTCAAGTGACCATATAGTGGCATATGATTTAGTATTATTATTCATGGAATGGAATGGAATTGAATTTATTGTATATAACCTAAGTTTATAAAATTACTTGATTAATATAAGCCTAAGTTTTATTATTCACATGAGTTAAGTTGAGAAATTCTGTTTTTGCAAATCTCGAACTGTGAGTTCAATTTCTCAAGCTGTTAGTGCATTTTCTCAAGCTGTTAAGTGTTTTATAAACCTAGGTTTATAAAATTACTTGATTAATTTTAACCTAAGTTTTATTATTCATGGAATTCAATAGAATTGAATTGATTATATATAACCTAAGTTTATAAAATTACTTTATTAATTTATATCCTAAAATTTATATTTTGACATTCTAACACATACTACACTTTAGACACACATGCTAACTTATGTGACCATATAGTATCTGCTTTTGGCTACACTGAAATCGTGTGTGACAAACTCGAGTTCATGATTATTCACATAACAAATTACTTCATGTGACCATATACTAGAATATGATTTTGTCACACATACAATTACTTTATGTGACCATATACGGGAATATGACTTAGTCACACATACAATTACTTCATGTGACCATAAACCGGAATATGATTTACTTACACATACAATTACTTCATGTGACCATATAGTGGAATATGATTTGGTCACCTAAAAAATTATTCAAGTGACCATATAGTGGCATATGATTTAGTCACACAAAATGGCACTCAATGTGACTAATACGTGTTACATTTTGACATTCTAAAACACACTACACTTTAGACACACATACTAACTTATGTGACCATATAGTATATGCTTTTGGCTACACTGAAATCATGTATGACAAACTCGAGTTCATGATTTAGTCACATAACAAATTATTTCATGTGACCATATAGTGGCATTTGGTCACACTGTTCAACTGTGTGACGTAGGGGTGCCAATCTTGACCCAACGGGCCAAACGGGCCGAAGAGTTAAATGGACCCATTGTAAAAAACTAATATAGAACATAATTTTTTTTTAAAAAAACGAAACTTTATAAAACGATGTATTAAAAAAATTGTTCTTTGAAAAAAATTTCAAAATTATGTAAAATTTCTGACTTTTGGTCGTCAACCCGTTTGACCCATTCCCTTTAGTCACATAAATGTTAGAAGGTGTGGCAATACATTTCAGATTGGTCACACGATTGGAGTTCAGATGTGACTAAAAGAATGGCGTGATATTTAGTTGTGTATCTTTAGTCACACAGATATTCTAATGTGTAACCATTTGATTTCGAGCATGTGTAACCAAAGCCCATTTTTGTACTAGTGCACGTATTCAGAGTTGCGTTCTTCTGCAAAAGAAGACAACCCACATCTTGCTATCGAGCAATTCTAGGCATTACATCCCATATCTCCCCAAAGACGATGATAGGAAAAGGATTCCGCCTCAGCTGCACTTGGTAAACCATGAACTAAGACTAAAGACAGACTGCAAAAGCGTTAATTTTTTTTATTATTTTTATGTATATCAATTACTCAGCAGATTGCTTGGGGGGGGGGGGGGGGGGTATAGATGGGAAAGTGGTTATTGATTTGAAATTTGGGTGATATTTAGTTATTGAAAATGTTGTACCTAAAAATTGCCCTACCAGGATCTAGGAATTTTTTTACCATTTTATGCACTTTATGAATCACTCACTTGATATCCACACACTTGGCTGGTTTATCTGTAACACCCTCAAATTCAATATAACATTAAACTACTAATTATACACTAAACCGATAATTGAGTGGTTTATTTATGTTAATTCATATGTATGAATCGATTTTCATAATCATTTAAAGAGAAAATGTATATTAACATTAATTTGCAAATATATAAATAGGTAAACTGGACTTATATATATACATATATATTAGAGCCAGTTTAACTCGTACCTTGTTATTATATCCACAAATTTAAGGTAATGGTAATTAAGGAATTATAGTTTAATGTTTCAATTATAACTATTTAGAATAATTATTAACCACGAGCTCCAACTATTTCCCTATGCTTGGAGTCTTATATATTGATAACCCATATGATCAAGCATAAGAATTTAAGCTCAGGGTACGAGTCGGTTATGCATTGAGAAGGATTGAAATTGAAAAAGAATAAGGAAGCTTAGTGCTGATATTTAATTTACAAGACTTGAAGGGGTTCTGTTAAAATTTTTAACCAATTGGGGGGCTTACTATGTCTTCCCCAATCGGTGACCCTCTTCCTCATTTCTTCCCTTTACAAAATTCTGCACACTAAAAAGGAGAAAAAATCTTTGTTCCCTCATGGATACGGTCCTGAGGCTTCTGAATGATAGAATTAGAGGGTCCCTTTCGGACGTGCAGATTGAGGTTGGTAGGGACCAAGAACTAGGGTTGAAGGAGAATTGTGGCCTTCACAAAAGGGTGCAAAACTTGTGGAATAATTAATTGTTGAAGAATTAAGGTAGCAATTCTTGATTTCTTTGTGTTTGTATTTGTATCTCCTTCTTCTTCTTCTTCTTCCTGTTTTAGCTCCAACATAATGATTATGGTTATGTGAATACAAAGAAATGAGTGCTAAAGAAGTCTAATTGCATTTTCATATATTTTGATGAACTTCTGAAGTATATATAAACTTAAGAAACAATGAAACCCATGAATTTTGAATTAGTTTCGAGTTGAATGAATTCAAGGAGGAGCAATGATTCAATGTTGTTTAGGTGTTAAATAACGTATATATATGATTATATATCTTCATAGTAGTCAAGTATTACATAAAACCAAGTTTGGAGGTGTTTTGATATGTTAAAAATGAGTTTGGGGTGAAGAATTATGAGCAGGGCATAAAAAATCATCGTTCTGGACTAATAGCAGAGGTGACTCGGTGAGTCACCCCTACTGACTCGTCGAGTTGGTCCTAGTTAATGCATAATTTCGTTTTCAGAAAGTCTTGACTCGTCGAGTCGAGCCCTTGTTCACCCAAAACACTTGTTTTAAGCCCTATAATGTTACTATAACATCATATAATCATTCCATACTTATATAACACATAAATTATCATCAAATATTTCCCGAAAGTTTATAAAACTCAATAATAGGCACAACGGTGCCGGTTAATTTGGAAACTTAAACCGAAAACGTTTAAACACTTTAAATGACCAAACCTTATGATATACTATTATAAGCTTATAAATGCTTTGAATATCATTATTTCATAGGTTTAGAGCTGAAAGGAATGCTAGTTATTGGTTCGCGGTGTTAAAAGACTTATTGGCCATATTGCGCACACTATATTTAGCCTATTTCTGTGAGTTCTAGTATTATTTTGTGTGTTGCATACATATTTCCATGTTCTTTTATTTATGACTCTATGCATATCTACTAATCATAATTTTTATATGACATCCTATCCTACTTGGCAGATTATTATATGATCATGGCCTATGGCCAAAAAACCTTAATTGATATCTCTAGTTATATACATTGACTTTCATGCCTCATATTATTATCATTCATCTCATGTTTCATATGATTACACTTAATTAACTCATTTTGAGCTATGCTCATTTCATTGGCTTCACTGGACGTCCAAATTGTTATTATATTGAAGTGCCTTACTATGTGTTTGTGCGTATAAATTCCTACTTCTGGTAGCTTACGGAGTATGTGGCTGGACATGGACGCCATTTGGAGTTGCACAGATTTCAGTTCTAATCCGACTGGCAATGACGGGTTAGCGGGCTATGCTCGCTACCTATGCAATTAAGTTGCACAGATTTTGAATCTAATCCGGATGGCAACGACGGTTAACAGGGGATCCTCGTAGCCTATGCCATTGTGGGTTTTATTCCCACACCCCTTTTATTAAAAATATTGCACATGTCTCCTTTATAACTATTTTCATTATTGTTGCATGATTTATGTTGCACTCCATATCGATCTAGTAACTCACTTAGAAAATTTTATTTGCTAACCCTCACATTACGTGTATTACAGGAGAAGTTAGTAAAGGCAAGGAGATCGTCGGGTTTGATCCCAAGACTTAGTTGGACAGTCTTGAAGTACCCTCTGGTAACGTTTCAGGTTATGGTTGAAATTTTAGGGTTAGATTACCTACCAAACTAGTAGATGTGCGCTTGGATGCACTTAACGTCTCTTGGTTGATAGTAATGATTGTACTTACTCAAAAGTATCCTGTAAATCCATCTTATGTTTCAAGTTATAATCTATAATCAAATAGAGGCTTTGACTCCATGTGAACGGGTCATGTCTGATTTTTTTTGTATAAACCATATAACCCCATTAATTGTTATATTATGTTGCAATGTGTGTTTCATTATCTGTTTCTATCAATTGCTTATATTCATTATTATTTGCGCTTTTAACAGTTTTCTCTGCTTTTAGATAATGAAGCCATGTGGCTGTTGGGTTTAAGCTTAGATAGCATGAGAAAGTTGTTGGACAATGCAAGTGATATAGTTGTAGTATAAAGTGTAAACTGCATGTTAAAATTAAACATAATATCAATTATATGTCCATTTGAAGATGATAACGCCAAAAAATCATAGTTCACCTTCTTTTTATATTTTTCAAGCAATGATATGTTATTGAATGAACATGTAAGCACATAGAAATTATTATTGTCGTCGCCGCTTTGCGCGGGTACACTACTATTAATAATAATATATTTGATAGTGAATCAACTCATAATTTATTAAATTAATATTTCAAAATTAAAACCAAAAATAGAAAATTTAAGCAAATGACCAAATTTGAAATTAAATTAAATAGTGTAGGGACCAAACTTGTAACTGAAAAAAGGGAAAAATCATCATTTTTAAAAAAGTTTAGAGACAGAAGGACCGTTTTTGCAAGTAAAGAGTAGTTTGACGGACTCCCACTGCAACTTTTAAAGTTGAGGGACCGTTTTCATAATTTTAAACAAAGCACGGGGACCATTTCTGTAATTTACTCCCGTATATATATTAAACATTAAATATTAACAGAATGTGAATACTATTACAATCATCACTCTAGATTTGATTTGAATATTTAATGTCTATATTTGTATAGATTGATCGTACCGGTCATTATATATTCTACGGGTTATAGTTTTTGAAAAATAATTACGTAGATATAAAAACTCAATATACGATTAAAAAATATTGTATGTATGTATGTATATGTGTGTCTGTGTGTGTGTGTGATGTTGGGATCATTGCAATACCTAAATATGGTGTAGAACTGTAGAACCAATATCCGATATTGCATATGTTTAATATATAAAATTTAGTGGATTCAATATAAAATATTCAATGTCGAATATTTAGTTGTGAATATTAAAAATTAATATATATATATATATATATATATATATATATATATATATATATATATATATATATATATATATATATATATATATATTCATCGGTCACGTTTTGAGGAAAAGAAAATTCTTGTTTTCATTTTATGATTTTTTTGTTTTAAAAATTAAGAATTTTTATGTTATTTAATTTTAAAAGTTGGTTATGCATTTATATACTAAATTTAGTTTCTTCAACGATCCTGTGTATATATGTATATGCATACATATCTATACATAAATACACACACATATATATATGTATATATATATATATATATATATATATATATATATATATATATATATATATATATATATATATATATATATATATATGCGTACATACATAGGGGGAGGATAACATGAGGATCATGCAAGGTACGTGGAATTATTTGATTGGATTATGTAATTAAATTTTTTAAGTTGGACCAATTATAGAGTTAAATGTGAAACCGACACGTGAAGAGATTTTGAATTAGCCGGGTTGTGGGACAATGTTTTATAAAAAATTACAACTATTTATTAATTGTTGATTAAGTTGAAACTCGGTAATATAAATTTGTGATTATTGATAACGGGATTGGATATATGTTATCCGTAACACTCGTTAATTTCAAAGCAATTAATTATTTTCGAGCGATTTATTCAATTATTTGATTCCAGAAAATAGGATATAAGTTATCAAATTTGATTGTTGATCTTTACATGTTGAATTTTGTAGCATTATGAATTAGGAGTTTGATTAAGAAATAATTATAAAATACATATATGCATGTGATAATAATAATTAAAAAAGAAACCAAATCGTGAAAGTGGAGAGGGGGCATCTTGCTACGTTGTCTATATAATAACCATCACCATTTTCACCTTTCCATTTCACTAGTTCCATCACTAACCAGTCATCAAATTTTCTCAAGAAAAACACCTACATACAAACACTCAAATCTGGATTTAAGAAATTGAACGGGCCTGAAACCTAGTTGGAAATTATCATCATCTCTAAATCAACACTATTTCTAAGCCTTTAGAGGTAAAAATCATAAACCCAATCAAATTTTCGTATATGTTTTTTTGACTAATGTTATAATTCATAAAATGAGTACAAATATGGTATACTAATCTAAAAATGAATAGCCCACAATATCTAATATCATTGTCTTCATCATTTTCTTGATTTAAATACTTCAAAAGAGCATCAATGGAGGTTTATAATGGGTTTAATGTATCAATTCAAAAATCTATATAAAATCAATAGAAAAGTTCTTAGAAATCATATTTGAATAATTCTAGATGATTATTTTCGTACTTGAAGCTCTATTGAATGGTTCCTAAATTTTTGGAGTTTATTTTTTTTTTAAACCTGAGATATAGAGAAGAAATCAAGAAGTTTAAAAGGTTGTGGGTTTGGAAAAGGAGTCAACGTAGGTTGGCTGGCGCCACCGCCGCTGTCGTTGTCGCTGCCCTGGCCGGCCGACTAGCTGGTTTTCCTTTCTGTGTTCTGGCCAGCGAGTCTGTCTTGTTTCCTTCTTTCTGTTGCTGCTTCCACCGAGAGAAGAGGAAGTAAGGAGTAGGCTGTTTTTTTCTTCTTAATGGGCTGATGCTATTTTTTTGGGGCCTACCAACTTAAGATTGTGTAACATCTGGCACTAAACCAGGTTAGCAATGATGCCCTAATCTGTATTTAATAGCCAATTATAGCCTAATCAGTGGTCATTAGAAATTAATCAAGTGATTATCAAGGTTTATTAGAAAATTCAACCCAATTTGAATCAAATTCATCGGTGCGATGAATCGGGAAATCAATTAATCCGATCGATTTACGATATGAGGGATTAATTCAACTAAGTACATAACTAAATTATGATTAGTGACACTAATCATACACTAATACAATTACTTAACATTAATTATGCAAGACTAAAACAATTCATTAAAACAATGCATCCATAAGTATTTATAAAATTTCAAGAAAATAGAAAATACAAGAATACATTTCTAAATACATTTATACAAAAAAAATGTAAATACATGTATATACACATGCATGGCCGGCCCCAATAGGCCATATGGTGTATTAGAGTTTGACTTTTATTTAAATAATATTACTTTAAACACCATCATTTTGTTAAAAAGTGCACTCAACTTTTGTCTCCCATGCCTTTCATCATTTGAAAGACCAAACATTTCTCTATAAATAGAGAAGTCTTTCATCCATTTTATTCACACCAAAACCCTCATTTCTATCCTACAAGATTCGGCCCTCATACTCACACACCACAAAAATTCTTCATTCAAGTGTTCTTCAAAGTGATCTTGGTGTTCTTCAAGAGTTTTGGTGCATACCTTGCAAGAATTTCATTTTCTACTCAAAATCATCTTCCAAATACATCAAAGTAAGTAAATACTAACTTATTTCATCATACATTTATGTTTATATAAGTCTTGCATAATATATATAATCACCAACAACAACAAGTTACATAAAAACTCAAGTTTATAAGTTTCTAGTTTTTATTTTAAGTTGTTTCTTTACATATGTTTATGAATATGTAAACACATTATAAAAGTGTTAATATTATGAAAACATGTGATATATATGTGTTTTTATAACTATTATGACTTTTATACAAGTTGTCTTTAAATAAACAACAAGAACCATAAGTTGTTTTAAGTTTATAAACTACGGATTTTCGGCAGAAAATTTATATCGACTTTGAAAAATCATAACTAATTCATAACTCAACGAAATGAGTTGATTCTTGTCTCAAAAGTTTGATCTATGTCTTAACTATAGATCTGTAATTTTTCATAATTTATTTTGAAGTTTAAGACCTCCAGAAATTATTTGAGAAACCGAAAATTTGACAGCTCAAAAATGGCCAACATAGCGTTTTTAACGAGCTTTTTCACCAACCTAAACAACTCGAAAAATGGCCGTTCTTGATTCTAAAAATCCTTTGTATATAGTAGTTTAATGTCCTAGAAAACCAAAGTCTAAAACATTTTGGATCTTGGTCAAAAACAGCCTCAAAGTAGGCCGAAAAACCTCCGAAAAAGCTGGAAAATTATATATATATATATATATATATATATATATATATAAACTTGACGTTTTAAGCAAATCTTATTTATAAACTTGTAATGTTGGGTGATTTAAGACATAAAAATCTATAAATATACATATTATCATATATTAGTAATATTAAGTCCTTATTATCATTTAGGACTCGGTTAAACATCTCCGGTTTCATCACCCATCAAACTACGCAAACTTGCATTTTTGCGCATATTTTGCCATCACAAGTTCAGTGAGTCTTCATAGCCCCTATTTTCACTATCTATTGGGGTGGAAATACATGCACTGTTTTCATATGGACATCAAAACTGTTTATTTCTTATATGTATTACATGTTTGGATTCCATCAGCCCTTATATCATGAACCGTTAATTGCATTTATTGGTAAGCGCGAATATATTGTGGATAGATCTATTGGGAGTCATGTCCCCCATTCGGGTTAGCTCGGTTCGGCTAACAGCAAGTGCATATATATTCAACACACGGTATTACGTATGAGAATACTGCACAGGGCAAACTCATTCTAATTAAGCTTCGGTTGCATGATGGTTTATGTAATACATACACGGAATTTATGATTTTATAAATTCAACTCATCTGATAATGTCCATACAACTGGTCTTTTCGCGTAAACCTATGAGCTCACCAACAATTTTTGTTGACGTATTTTAGAATGTATTTTCAGGTAATTAAGGCAAGTATGCCTTCAGAAGTAACCACTTTCAAGCTTCCGCACTTAAGGAGTCGCATTCTTTTTCAAACCGTCGGAGATTTATTTGCATTATTTTGGATAATTTAATTATGTATTTAAAGCTTTGTACCTTGCGAACTACTCTTTATCACTTACGGGTTATGTAAAACATTTCTACCTTTTAAAGTTATATCGATGTATTTTTGAAAACGTCCATATAGTGGTCGTTCATTATGATTATGGTTACGCTTCCGCACTCGTCACGCCTCGCTGCCAACCGGGGTAACAGGGTGTGACAGATTGGTATCAGAGCCATAGTTATAGTGAACTAGGTTGCATTAGTACCCTAGACTATAACTGCACATAAGATTTACTGATTTTAGAAAATATTTTGTAACTTGTAACTAACTAAAAGACTATGAATGGACTTTGATAGCAGAAATCATGTCCCATCCGGAAACAATCATCATATCAGATTCAGAGGAGGAGTACACTCCTGCTAGCCCTACGGCCACTGAGATTTTCCACGAGGGAGACACATCAGAGGAAGAGGACCCCTCGGAAGATCTGATGTGGGAGACGGATGAGGAGCCAATGGAGGAAGATCCACTGCCCCCAGCGGTCCCTGCCCGCGTTCCATACCATCCAGCCGAGCCGTCTTATAAGCCGTACAGGCCATACCCTAACGGCCACAAAATGTTGTACACACCCCGAAAGCGGGTGAACCCACCAAGAAGGGAGTCTATTCCTGTCTCGACTCCCCAGCCCAATCCCCCGACACCACACCGACGGGTAGACGCCCGGCGATGGACCTGGATACCGGAGACCCTCCGCGAATGGAGGCAGATGGAGGGAGTTCCTTCAAATTTCGAGATAGGAGGACCATCCTCCGCACCTGTCCCGACCCTCACCTAAGAGCCTACCGAGCAAACCATACCACTTCTGATAGCACGGTCGACTAGGCATGCCCACCAAATCCGATCACTTAACCTCGATATCGGTGGTATGACCGCTCGTCTAGAGCGGGAGGAGTTACAAAACTCCAACATCTACTGGGCTAACCAGCATGCTCTCACCATCCAACAGGATGGCCTGAATGAGCTTCGGCAGCAACTAGCCGAAAGCCAAGCTCGGATCGAGGAGCTAACTCAGCGCCTCAACGCGATGGAAAAGGGAGAGACCCCCGATCACTCCCACACTTAGGGCACTTCTATCTATCTTTGTAATAGTAGGAAAAATATCATGTAATAGTATAGGACAAAATTTTCGGGTACTAACCCGCCCCTAATGTAAGGAAATTTCGAATGATTAATGAATGAAAACTGCAAGTTATTTATGAAACTGTGTTTGATGATTATAGTATTGTGCTTTAAGGGAAATTTACCTCTTTAAGATTCAATTTCTTACACTATGCTTTTTCTTTAAAATTTTATGATAATGCCGCCGAAACGAGCAATGAACGCTGCTGACATTGAAGAGCTAGTCGCACAAAGAGTGGCTGCCGCTATAGCCACGTATGAGGCAAATAGGAATAGCTCAGCAAATGGAGATGGTGGTGCTAGCCGCACCACGGGAGGAACGGAAATCCACGCAAACGGTTGTGGAATTAAAGGATTTTTAAGTTGCAAACCCCGGTATTTCAACGGAACTGAAGGAGCCGTTGGCTTGATACGATGGTTTGAGAAGTTAGAATCTGTCTTTCGCGTCAGCGGATGTGCTGAGGGAGATAAGGTGAAGTTTGCTACTCACACCCTACAAGATAGCGCCCTCACATGGTGGAATTCCTATGTCCAGTCCGTAAGTATCGATGAAGCCTACCAACTCACATGGTCCGCGTTGAAGCAAATGATGACGGACGAGTACTGTCCGAGGAACGAACTCCAGAAAATGGAATCGGAGTTCTGGAACCTGTCGATGAAGGGAACAGATGTGACGGGGTACACCAACCGATTTCATGAGCTAAGCATTTTGTGCCCTCAAATGGTGACCCCGGAGTACAAAAAGATTGAACGTTACATTTGGGGACTCGCTCCTCAAATTCAAGGTAATGTGACTGCCTCAAACCCATCCACCCTGCAGGATGCCATCAGGATGGCCAATAATCTTATGGACCAAGTAGCCCGGAGAAATGAAGCCAAGGCCGGGGAGAACAAAAGAAAGTGGGAAGACAAGACGGGGAAGAATGCGGGTTCACAATCCAAAAAGCCCGAGACCATTAAGGCTTACGCAGCTGGAGCTGAGCCAAGAAGAGGTTATACCGGTACCAAGCCTTTCTGCACTAAATGCACCTTCCATCACAACCAGGGTCCCTGTCCAACCCACTGTGAGAAATGCAAACGTTTGGGGCATATGGCCAAGGACTGTAAAACTGGAGCCCCGGGAACCAGTGGCAGCAATCAAAAAGGCTGCTTTGAATGTGGAGTTACTGGGCACTTCAAGAGTGAGTGCCCGAAGCTGAGGAATGGTGGAGGAGCTCAGGGGAGAGCTTTTGTGTTGGGAGCAGGTGACGCTCGTCAAGATCCCCACGTGGTATCAGGTACGTTTCTTTTAAATGACATTTATACTTACGTACTCTTTGATACTGGGGCTGATAGGAGCTTTATATCTGATAAGTTTAGTAAGCAATTGAATGCTGCTCCTTTTCCCTTAGACAACTCTTATACTATAGAACTGGCTGACGGTAAAATAATAGAGGCAAGTAGTATCATTAAGGAATGCACACTGAAGCTGGCAGATCATCCCTTTAAAATAGACTTGATGCCTATAGAACTCGGAAGTTTCGACGTAGTAGTTGGTATGGATTGGTTGTCACACAATCATGCCGAGATTTTGTGTGGTAAGAAAGTGGTACGGATACCACTCCAGAAGAAGAAGTTCCTAACAGTCCAAGGAGAAAGAAAGAACCGACAGTTGAATGTCATATCCGGCCTAAGAACATTAAAGTGCCTTAGGAAAGGTTGTCATGCAGTACTGGTGCAAATTGTAGAAAAAGAGGCAGAGGAGAAGCGACTTGAGGATATTCCAGTGGTTTGTGACTATCCGAAGGTCTTCCCGGAAGATTTGCCTGGACTTCCGCCAACTAGGCAAGTAGAGTTTCAAATCGATTTGGTGCCGGGAGCTGCACCGGTCGCAAGAGCCCCATATAGACTAGCCCCTTCTGAGATGCAAGAGCTATCCAACCAATTACAAGAGTTAATGGATAAAGGATTCATTCGACCAAGTTCCTCACCTTGGGGAGCTCCAGTCTTGTTCGTGAAAAAGAAAGACGGATCCTTCAGAATGTGCATAGACTACCGAGAGCTAAACAAGTTAACGATAAAGAACCGCTACCCTCTCCCCAGAATTGATGACCTGTTTGACCAGCTACAGGGATCTAGCTTCTACTCTAAGATTGATCTGCGATTCGGTTATCATCAAGTAAAGGTTCGGGAAGAAGACATTCCCAAGACAGCATTCAGGACTCGTTATGGACATTACGAATTCCAGGTAATGCCATTCGGTTTGACTAACGCACCAGCCGTATTCATCGACCTCATGAATCGAGTGTGTAAACCGTACCTGGACAAATTTGTAATAGTGTTCATAGACGATATTCTCATCTATTCCAGAAATAAGGAGGAGCATGAACACCACCTCAAGCTGATATTGGAGTTGTTAGAGAAGGAACAGTTATACGCCAAATTTTCGAAATGTGAATTTTGGTTGCGAGAAGTTAAATTCCTTTGTCATGTGATCAACAGCCAGGGAATCCAAGTTGATCCATCAAAAATCGAGGCCATAAAGAACTGGGCGACTCCTAGAACCCCCATGGAAATCCGCCAATTTCTAGGACTTGCCGGTTATTATAGGCGATTTATCGAAACTTCTCAAAGATAGCAGGTTCCTTAACAGAAGTGACTCGGAAGGATGTGAAGTATATCTGGGGTGAAGAGCAAGAAAAGGCGTTTCAGCTGTTAAAGCAAAGGTTGTGTAGTGCACCAATTCTGTCCTTACCTGAAGGGACTGAAAATTTCGTGGTCTACTGTGATGCCTCACATAATGGATTAGGTTGTGTGCTCATGCAAAGGGATAGAGTCATTGCTTACGCATCACGACAGCTCAAAATTCACGAGGTGAATTATATGACTCATGACTTGGAGCTTGGAGCAGTGGTGTTTGCTCTCAAAATATGGAGGCACTACCTGTATGGAACTAAGTGCACGGTGTTCACAGACCATAAAAGCCTTCAGCATATTCTAAATCAGAAAGAGCTAAATATGAGACAGCGTCGTTGGGTTGAACTACTTAGCGATTATGACTGCGAAATTCGTTATCATCCGGGGAAGGCAAATGTCGTGGCTGATGCCCTAAGCCGAAACGAACGGGTTATGCCATTAAGAGTTCGAGCTTTGGTCATGACTATACAGTCAAACCTAAACTCTCAAGTCTGCAAGGCACAAGAAGAAGCAGTTAAGGAGGGTAATTTACTGGATGAAGCCTTGAGAGGGATGGATAAGCAGTTTGAAATCAAGCCAGATGGATGTCAATACTTCATGGGCAGAATTTGGTTACCAAGATTCGGAGGAGTAAGAAAGCTGGTCATGGATGAAGGGCATAAGACAAGATATGCTATTCATCCAGGGGCAGATAAAATGTATCACGACTTGAAAGGAATGTACTGGTGGCCAAATATGAAGGCTGACATTGCTACCTATGTCAGCAAGTGCTTAACATGCTTGAA
>JAANYP010000025.1:0-72404 GCA_020465985.1 Centrapalus pauciflorus
GAGATCATAATGAAAGCATGTGTAAAACTCTAGCTAAGATGGAAGAGAGGAGGTATGAGTATATGCAGGCAATAGAGGATCTTGAAAAACAGATCAATGACTATAAGGACAATGAGATTCAGATGGGACATGATTATACATATCATGAGTGGGAGGAAAACGAACTTGAAGAGAAAATAAAGACCCTCAATAAGAAACTAGAAGAGGCTGAACAAAAGGTGCTGGAAGCTCACAAGAAAGTAGATAGTATATACATTGATTTGGGTAACTTCAAGTTAGCCAATAAAAAATTAGGACACCTAATGGAAGTTCAGTTCAAAGATAGGGTAAAATCTCAACTATATCCAAAGGAAGGAATAGGATACAATGCCACCCCACCTCCTTACAGTAACAAATACATTCATCCTATGAGTGAAGTTGCTGATAGGCTTGTGAATGAACCTCTAGATGAGAAGATGAAACCTGTAGATCCTATCCTTGAGGATAAGCCTGAGTTGGAAGATGAACTGGTTACTAAGGTAGACAGTAATAATGAGGAAGAAGAGGGTAATCCCAAAATCATGAGTGAACCCATAGTAACCCTAGTTTCTAACCACATTAGAACCAACAGCTTGAGGGAAGAAACTAACAACATGAAAATACATCTAACAGTTTGAAAGGTAAAGAGAAGATGAGTGAACACATGCATACTTCAAATGTCTCTGTACCTTCTAACTGTAAATTTGCATCCTCTTCCAAGGCAGGTAAAAAGGGTAAAAACGTTCCAGTGTGCACATGTCAAAAGCATGGTGTACAAAAGTTTCCCACACAGCAGCAAGTGAGGGGAAATCAAAGGAACAAGAATCAATTATGGTCACACAATGTCTTTACAAGCCAACAGTTGAAAGGCAAACTATTTTCCAAAAACAATCTGTTCCATAAAAGTCAAAGGTTTTAAAGACTTCAAAAACTGCCACACCAGTTCCAAAGCACACAGTTGACCACAGGTTTGTAAAGGTCAACAAAAAGCAACCTCTTCTGAGAAAACAAGCTTTAAATAAATCTAAACAACATGTTAAACAGGATTGGTGTGTTAAAGGCAAAAACACAGTTCAAACTGCTAGTATAAAATCTAGAACTGTTAAGCCAACAGTTGGAACTGGTAGTGTAAAATCTGAAACTCTTAACAACCAACATACAGTTCCAACTGCTAAGGCAAAATCTGGAACTGTTAGTGCATCATCTGAGACTGTTAAAGCAAAAATTGGAAAGAACAACTGGTTACCTCATGTTGTAACTAAATACTCATCACAGAATCCACCAGTGATTCTCACTAAGTTTAAAAAGACACAAACAATAATTAGTTATGTTAATGCACATGGACAACCCAAAACCAGCTTGGTTTGGGTGTACTCCACTACTAACTGAGCTTTTAATTGTGCATGGCAACCACAGGAACCAACACAAGACAAGATGGCATGTGGACAGTGGCTGCTCTAGGCACATGACAAGCAATTCTGAGTGCTTGTCAAATTTCAAAAGCTTTGAAGGAGGATATGTTGCATTTGGAGGAAACCCCAAAGGAGGTAAGGTGACAGGTAAAGGTACTGTCAAAGCAGGTAACATGACCTTTAATGATGTACTATATATTGAACTGCTGAAGTATAATTTACTAAGTGTGTCTCAAGTATGTGACAAAAGGAATGTTATTCTATTCACAGAGTCTGAATGCATTGTCCTATCCAAAGATTTAAAATACTTGAAAATCTTATTTTACTAACAACACCAAGAAAGGACAATGTATACTGCTTGGACACTGAAAAATTATCTTCTGCAAATACTTTAAGTTGTTTAATATCTAAAGCATCATCTAATGAGTCTGCACTTTGGCATAGAAGGATGTGTCACATGAACTTCAAATCTATGAATGCCTTAGTAAAGAATAAATAGGTAAGAGGTTTACCACAAAAGGAGTTCATATGTGATGTCATTGTGTAGCCTGCCTCAGAGGCAAGCAACACAAAACTTCTCATGAGGCCAAAGAAGTAAATTCAGTCTCATCTGCACTTCATCTCCTTCATATGGATCTTTTTTGTCCTACTTCTAATTTGTGTTTGAATAAAAGAGCTTACTGTTTAGTCATTGTTGATGATTTCACCATGTTTACATGGGTTTATTTTCTTAGGACTAAGGATGAGACTGCTAAGTTAGTTAAATCCTTTATTCTAAAAATTAAAAACCAATCTAACTTATGAGTAAAGGTGATTCGGTCTGACAATGGAACTGAGTTTAAAAATCATGAACTAAACAACTTCTGTGAGTCAAAAGGAATTGCAAAACAGTACAGTGCACCTAGAACACCACAACAAAATGGGGTAGCTGAACGGAAGAATAGAACATTAATAGAGGCTGCTATGACCATGTTAGCTGATTCCAAATTGCCAATGACCTTCTGGGCAGAGGCAGTTAATACAACCTATTATGTTCTAAATAGAGTCCAAGTTGTCCAGTCACAAGGGAAAACTCCATATGCGTTGTTTCACCATAGGATTCCCTTAGTTAACTTCCTAAAACCCTTTGGTTGTCCATGCACTACCCTGTATACTAAAACTCTCTTAGGTAAGTTTGAGAGTAAGTCTGAGGAAGGATTCTTTGTAGGATACTCCACACAGAGAAAAACTTATAGAGTCTACAACAGTGTATCTAAAATCATTGAAGAAAGTGCTAATGTTGAGTTTAATGAAAATACTGCAAATGTCAAAGGCACTGGTCCTGATTGGTTATTTGATTTAGATTCACTAACAAAATCTCTGAGTTTTGATGAGTATTCTGCAGGAGCTTCTCATGCTGCCAGTGCAAATCCTCATGCTGCCAGCACAAAAGTTCAGACTATCGGCACAAAGACTCAAACTGTTGAAGATCATGATAAATTGGGAAACAGTCCTAAAGTAACAGCTCCAACTAATAGGGAAACAGTCCCAACTCCAGATCAAACTGTTACTCATGAAGCAGAATCATTAAGTGGCGCAGAAGGTGATGACACCAATCTGGGAAGCACAATTCAGATAGAAAGTGAACCTACACTCAGGGTTCACAAATATCATCCACTTAACCAGATCATGGGAGATCCACGCACACCTGTGTAGACAAGGAATATGATTCACAAGGAAACTATTGTCTCTGAAGAAGCAGTTCCTGAGTTCAGTCTAGCTGCATTTGAACATGCCAGTTTTATGTCACAGCTAGAACCAAAGAAGGCATGTGAGGCTCTGAAGGATCCATCTTGGATCGAAGCCATGCAAGAAGAGCTACTGCAGTTCAAGATTCAGAATGTGTGGCAACTGGTTGATTTGCCTAAAGGGAAGAGTGCAATTGGTACAAGATGGGTTTTCAGGAACAAAAAGGATGAAAGAGGTATAGTAATCAAGAACAAAGCAAGGCTAGTAGCTCAAGGTTATACTCAAGAAGAAGGAATAGACTATGATGATGTCTTTTCTCCAGTGGCAAGGATTGAAGCTATCAGACTGTTCTTAGCCTATGCAAGCTACAAAGGGTTCAAGGTGTATCAAATGGATGTAAAAATCTGCATTCCTGTATGGTACAATTGATGAAGAGCTATATGTGTGTCAACCTCCTGGGTTTGAAGATTACAAGTATCCTGACAGAGTCTACAAGTTAGATAAAGCACTCTATGGGTTACACCAAGCTCCTAAAGCATGGTATGACACTCTGTCTTCCTACTTACTACAGAATGGATTCAAGAGAGGTACTCTAGACAAGACATTGTTCACAAAATCTATCAAAACACAGATCCTACTTGTTCAGATCTATGTTGATGATATCATCTTTGGATCAACCAATGACGTACTTTGCAAGGAATTTGAGACTTTGATGCACAAAAAGTTTCAGATGAGTTCAATGGGAGAATTAACCTTCTTTCTAGGATTGCAAATTAAGTAGAAGCCCACTGGCCTCTTCACTAGTCAGTCAAAGTATATGAATGACATTCTGGAGAAGTTTGGGTACAAGGATACAAAAGTTGCAAGCACTCCAATGGACACTCACAAGCAGCTTGATGCAGATAAAGAAGGGGTAGATGTGGACATACATTTGTACAGATCTTTGATATGTTCACTTATGTATCTCACATCTTCTAGACCAGATATAATGTTTGCTGTTTGTGTTTATGCCAGGTTCCAATGTGCCCCAAAGGATTCACACCTGTTCATGTTAAGAGGATCTTTAGACATCTAAAAGGCCAACCAAAATTGGGCCTATGGTATCCTAAGGATTCTCCTCTTGAAACATATTCTGACAGTGACTATGGAGGCTGCAATATAGACATGAAGTCAACAACTGGAGGATGTCAATATCTAAGAGCAAGACTAGTGGCAGTGCAAGAAGCAAACCACCGTATCCACGTCATCCACTGAGGCAATAAATATGTTGCAGCTACTAGCTGTTGCTCTCAGGTTATGTGGATCCAGAACCAACTAAGAGACCATTGTATGAACTTTCTATCTAATCCTATTTATATTGATAATTTAAGTGCAATAAGTATTGTACAAAATCCAGTAAAGTTTCCCAAAACCAAGCACATAAATATTAGATTTCATTTTATAAGGGATTGTAATGAAAAGAAGTTAATTCAACTTACCAAAATTCATATTGATGATCAGTTAGAAGATCTTTTTACTCAACCTTTTGATGTAGGAAGATTAACTTTTCTGGTGTCAAATATTGGTATGGTAAACATGGATTAATCTACCTTAAATTACCATCTTTTGTAATCTGTATAAATTCTTTGTTTTATGTGTTAAGTTAAGGGGGAGACACTGTTCCAATAGATACTGGTTTGTAAATAACTAACTAACAACTTGAGAATATTCTCAAGCTGCTAGTACATTTTCTCAAATTGTTAGTTATTCTTCACTTGGTCTGTTAAGTGTGCAGGGCATTCAGTCATTTCTATGGAGCTTGAACGTGGGACTAGATATTTTCAAATCCAAACCCTTAAAAGTCTCAGTTTCGTTCAGTTACAACTACCAGTTTCTAAATATCTACCAGAGCCCTCTCATTCCCTCCCTTTGCAATTCTCTAATCTTCAAGCCAAACCCTAATCCCTCTCGTTCTTGAGCATCAACGGAGTTTGTCAAAGACCACAACTGTCTTCCATACACACTAAAGCATGCTGAACTACAACTGTTTCATGAAATGATGGACTTTCTTCGCAGTTCATCCATCCACTATGCTCTCACACTAAACCCTACCATCTATGTATCACACATAGAGCAGTTCTGGAACAAAGTCCGTTTGAACATAAACGATAGAATCACAACTCTTGTGTTTACCATTGATGGTCAATCCGTCACCATTTTAGAGGACTCCATGTAACATCCGACATTAACCAGGTTAGCAACTATGACCTAATCAGTATTTACTAGGCAATTATAACCTAATCAGTGGTCATTAACAATTAATCAAAGTGATTAACAATGTTCATCAAGAAATTCAACTCAATTAAAATCAAATTCATCGGTGCGATAAATCGGGAAATCAATTAATCCGATCGATTTACGATATGATGGATTAATTCAAATAAGTACATAATTAATCTATGATTAGTGACACTAATCATACACTAATACACTTACTTAACATTAATTATGCAAGACTAAAACAACCAAAAGTATTTATAAATTTACGAAAAAAGGGAAATACAAGAATACATTTGATACTGGGGATGATAGAAGTTTTATATCTGCTAAGTTTAGTGGACAACTGAATGCCACTCTTTCCCCATTAGAAAATGCTTAGGCTGTAGAATTAGCGGACGGAAAGTTGATTGAAGAAAATAGTTTAATTAAGGAGTTCACAATAAAATTTGCAGATCATCCCTTTAAGATAAACTTGATGCCTATTGAACTTGGAAGCTTTGATTTAGTTATTGGTATGGATTGTTTGTTGGATAACCATGCCGAAATCTTATGTGGTAAGAATTGTAAGAATACCACTTAAGAAAAAGAAAGTCCTCACAGTCCAAGGAGAAAGAAAGAATCGCCATTTGAACGTCATCTCTGGTCTAAGAACGCTGAAATGCCATCAAAGAGGTTGTCAAGCAGTGTTAGTTCAGCTAGTGGAAAAAGAGTCGAAGGAGAAGCGACTCGAAGAAATCCCAGTGGTTCGTGATTACCCAAAAGTCTTTGCTGAAGACTTTCCTGGACTTCCACCAACTAGGCAAGTAGAATTTCAGATTGACTTTGTGTCTGGAGCTGCACCTGTCGCACGAGCACCCTAACGATTGGCACCATCAGGGATGCAAGAGTTATCCAATCAGTTGCAAGAACTATTGGATAAAGGATTCATCCGACCAAGTTCCTCACCTTGGGGAGCTCCGGTCTTATTTGTCAAAAAGAAGGAAGGATCCTATAGGATGTGCATCGATTACCGAGAGTTGAACAAGTTAACGATCAAAAACCGATACCCTCTCCCCAGAATCGACGATTTATTCGATCAACTCCAAGGATCTAGTTTTTACTCTAAGATTGATCTGCAATCCGGTTATCACCAATTAAAAGTTCGGGAAGAAGATATACCCAAGACAGCGTTCAGAACTCGTTATGGACATTACGAATTTCAGGTGATGCCATTCGGTTTGACCAACGCACCAGCCATATTCATGGATCTCATGAATCGAGTGTGTAAACCGTATTTTGATAAATTCGTAATAGTGTTCATAGACGATATCCTTATCTACTCCAAAAATAAGGAGGAGCATGAGCAGCATCTAAAGTTGATTTTGGAACTTCTAGAAAAGGAACATGTACGCCAAATTCTCTAAGTGTGAATTTTGGCTACGAGAAGTCAAATTCCTAGGTAACATGATCAATAGCCAAGGAGTTCAAGTAGACCCATCAAAGATTGAGGCCATTAAGAACTGGGCAACTCCTAGGACTCCCACTGAAATCCGTCAGTTCTTAGGTCTTGCCGGTTATTATAGGCGATTCATTGAAAACTTCTCGAAGATAGTTGGTTCTTTAACAGAATTGACTCGAAAGGACATAAAGTACAACTGAGGTGAAGATCAGGAAACGGCATTTCGAATGTTAAAGCAAAGGTTGTGTAGTGCACCTATTCTGTCCCTACCGGAAGGAACAGAGGATTTTGTCATTTACTGTGATGCCTCACACAATGGATTGGGTTGTGTGTTAATGCAAAGAGACAAGGTTATCACTTATGCATCGCGACAACTTAAAATTCAAGAGTTAAACTACACGACTCACAACTTGGAGCTTGGAGCTGTGGTATTTTCTTTCATGATATGGAGGCACTACCTCTACGGTACAAAGTGCACGGTGTTTAAAGACCACAAGAGCCTTCAGCATATTTTGAACCAGAAAGAGTTAAACATGAGGCAACGTCGCTGGGTAAAGCTGCTTAGCGATTACGACTGCGAGATCCGATATCATCCGGGTAAGGCAAATGTTGTAGCTGATTCCTTGAGCCGTAAGGAACGAATTAAACCTCTAAGGGTCCGATCTTTGGTCATGACTATACAGTCAAACTTGAACTCTGAAATCCGCAAGGCACAAGAGGAAGCAGTCAAGGAACGAAATCTGCTAGATGAAGCCTTGCGAGGAATGGATAAACAGTTTGAAATCAAGACCGATGGATGTCGATACTTCATGAGCAGAATTTGGCTACCAAAATTCGGAGGGTTAAGAAAGCTGGTCATGGATGAAGGGCATAAAACAAGATATGCTATTCACCCAGGGTCAGATAAGATGTATCACGACCTGAAGGAAATGTACTGGTGGCCAAACATGAAGGCTGACATTGCTACGTATGTCAGCAAGTGCTTAACGTGTTTGAAAGTTAAGGCTGAGCACCAGCAACCATCAGGATTGTTGGTTCAACCAGAAATACCCAGTGGAAGTGGGAGAATAAAACCATGGACTTCATCACAAAGTTGCCAAAGACTTTTGGAGGTTATGACACCATTTGGGTGATTGTGGATCGACTCACAAAGACTACACACTTCTTGCCAATCAAGGAGACTGATAAGATGGATAAGTTAACACGAATCTATCTTAAACAAGTCGTCTCAAGGCATGGAGTTCCTGTATCAATTATATCAGATAGGGACAGCCGGTTCACATCAAGATTTTGGCAATCGTTACAAGAGACGTTAGGTACATGCCTGGACATGAGCACCGCCTATCACCCGCAGACGGATGGTCAGAGTGAAAGAACTATTTAGACATTGGAGGACATGCTAAGGGCATGTGTTATCGACTTTGGCAAAAGTAAAGACAAACACCTGCCATTAGTTGAGTTTTCCTATAACAACAGCTACCATTCGAGTATTAAGACTGCTCCATTCGAGGCACTTTATGGGCGAAAGTGTCGGTCACCGCTTTGTTGGGCTGAAGTAGGAGATAGCCAGATCACTGGACCCGAGATCATTAAGGAGACTACAGAAAAGATAGTCCAGATTCGGAACCGATTAAAAATCGCACGGGATCGACAGAAAAGCTATGCAGATGTTCGGCGGAAGGATTTGGAATTTCAAGAGGGAGATCATGTAATGTTGACAGTCTCGCCTTGGAAAGGCGTAATTTGTTTTGGGAAACGAGGAAAACTCAATCATCGTCATATCGGACCATTCAAGATTACCAAAAGAATTGGCCCGGTAGCCTACCGACTCGATCTACCCTTAGAGCTTAGTAATGTTCATGATACCTTCCACGTATCCAACCTTAAGAAATGTCTGGCTGATGAAACACTCATCATACCCATGGACGAGCTGGAACTAGACGATAAGTTGAACTTCATTGAACAACCCGTGGAAATAATGGACCGAGAAGTCAAGAAACAAAAGCACAGCCGAATCCCGACAATAAAAGTTAGATGGAACACAAAACGAGATCCTGAGTTTACATGGGAACACGAAGATCGGTTCCGGGAAAAATACCCTCACCTGTTCTCAAATACTCAAGGAGTGGAGAACACGAGCTAATTTCGGGACGAAATTCCCTGAACAGAGGGAGACTGTAACACCCGACATTAAACCAGGTTAGCAACTATGACCTAATCAGTATTTACTAGACATATATAACCTAATCAGTGGTCATTAACAATTAATCAAAGTGATTAACAATGTTAATGAAGAAATTCAACTCAATTAGAATCAAATTCATCGGTGCGATGAATCGGGAAATCAATTAATCTGATTGATTTACAATATGGTGGATTAATTCAACTAAGTACATAATTAATCTATGATTAGTGACACTAATCATACACTAATACACTTACTTAACATTAATTATGCAAGACTAAAACAATTCATTAAAACAATGCATCCAAAAGTATTTATGAATTTACAAAAAAAGGAAATACAGGAATACATTTCTAAATACTTTTATACAAAAAAATACACATAAATACACCCCTTAGGCCGGCCCATAGGAAGGACTAAAAGGACTTGAAATATGTTTTTTCTCAACATATCAAGATCAAATCCTCTTCTTTTAATTCAAACAATATCTCACACTATTCTTTATCATTTCACCACCTTTCTTCCTCTGTAAATAGAGACCCAATTCCTCACATTTTCTTCACACCTTCAAAGCACAAATACTCTCCCTTTCTCTCTTAATAATCCAGCCAAAGGCCCTCTCAAAGCCAAAAACTTTCAATTTTTGGTGTTCTTGAAATATTCCAAGTGTTCTTGGTGCAACTTTTGAAGATCCAACCTTCTACTCATTTTTATTTTTCTAAAAACATCAAAGTAAGTAAATACTAACCTATTATATCTTATACTTATGTTTATATAAGTCTTGCATAATATATATAATCACCAACAACAACAAGTTTCATTAAAACTCAAGTTTATAAATCTCTAGTTTTTGTTTTTAAGTTGTTTTCTTCAAATGTGTTTATAAATATATAAACACATCATGAAGGTGTAAATATTATGAAAACAAGTTATATTAATATGTTTTATAACTTTTTATACAAGTAGTTTTTGAATAAACAACAAGAATCACAAGTTATTTCAAGTTTATAAAGTATGGAATTTCGGCAGAAATGTTGCATCAACTTTGAAAAATCATAATTAATTCATAACTTAACAAAATTAGTTGATTCTTATCTCAAAAGTTAGATATATGTCTTAACTAAAAATCTGGAGGTTTTCATAATTTATTATGGATTTTAGAACCCCTAGATATTATTTGGGAACCCGAAAGTTGACAGCTCAAAAATGGCCAACATAGGGTTTTTAACGAGCTTTTTCCCTAACCTAAACACCTCGAATAATGGCCGTTCTTGACTTTAAAAAAAATTTTATATAGTAGTTTAATGTCCTAGAAAACCAAAGCCTAAATCGTTTTGGAGCTTGGTCAAAAACAGCCTGAAAGTAGGCCGAAAAATCATCGAAAAGCTGGAAAATTTTATATATATATATATATATATAAACTTGACGTTTTAAGTGGATTTTATTTATAAACTTGTAATGTTGGGTGATTCAAGACATAAAAGCCTTTATATACACATATTAATATACATGGGAGATTATTAAGTCCCTTATTACATTTAGGGTTTGGTTAATCACATCCGGATCGTCACCCATCAATCAACGCTAACTTGCATTTTATGCAAATATTTTGCCATCATACTCTCGGTGAGTCTTCATAGCCCCTATTTTCACACTGTTATGTTTTGGGGTTGAAATATATGCTATGTTTTTATCTGGACATGGAAATTACTTCATTTCTATTATGTATTACACATGTGGTTCCATCAGCCCTCAAATCATGAACCGTTAGTTACATTTATTGTAAGCGCGAATATATTGTGGATAGATCTATCAGGAGTCATGTCCCCCATTCGGGTTAGTCTTAACCGGCTAACGGCGGAATGCATATGTAACACCCTCAAACTAATCCACAATGCCACGCAATTACCACGTTAGCAAAGATATAATATAACAATCTCTACACTATTCCCATACGTACACGCGGAAAACTCGATAATTTAAAACATTATTTTACACAAGAAACAGTCACGGAAGTCTCTGAATATTACACAACCTATCCGAAGTATATAAACAGTCCACAAAATGTAACTACCTCTACGCGGGTAGCTAACTCCTCAATCACAGAATGTAAACCTACTTTGGTGCAGCAGGCCTACTAACAGTCCGATCACCTGGAATACACACAACAACATACACAGGTCAGCTAAAGCTGGTGAGAATGCAAGGGTTAGTGTACGATTATAAATCTCAATAAAGAGTAAGCTCAATAATAAAACGTTCAGCGTTTTCTACTGAACAAGTATATGAGATCCCACATGATGCTCAACTCGCGTGGATAGGCCCACGTGCCAAAATCCCTAGACCGCACAAAGCAGTCGTCAGGAACTCAAAAGGGAATTGGGAGCGACCCAACCCCTGCCCAGCCGTACGGTTTAATATCTCAACAGCTCAAGTGTCTCAAATCTCATATAATAAAACACATTTCTCAATAAAGCACAGTAATACATGCATGATAATATCTCAATAAAAACTCGTAAGAAAACTCATGATATCTCGTAAAAAGCTCAGTAAAAGATCATGCAAGTATTAATAAATAATCGTACAAGTATCTCAAGAAAAACATGCAAACTCACCTGCTCAGCTAGCTATACTAAGTCTCGGTTCCCTGCCCTTTCCCTACCCTGTCAACACGAGACCCTGAAATCACAATAACACAATCTCAATATCACAAACTCAACCCAACAACTCTATACACAATTCTCAACAACTCTCGAGACCCCAAGAACCCAAATACACGACTCACAGAACCCAAAAACCCGACCCGAAACTCTAGCCGCATCGCGGCCGAACTCAACCAGTCGCGGCCGCACTGACCCTATCGCGGTCTCGGCCGCGCTGACCTCAAACTCGGCCGAGCTCACATCGCGGTCCGAGCTCGGGCTCAAACCGCCTGCGATCATCTCAAGAACATCGCGGCCCGCGATCAGGTGATCGCGGTCGCGCTCACGGACGAACAGAACCAGAAATGCTCTGTTTCTTAACAGACCAGGGGAATTCACCCCAAACTCAATTCCAGTCTGATTTATACCGAAATTACAACTCGAATTCACTAAGCAACATATATAAACTCAATTCAACTATTCATCATCAATCAACAACCATTAACTCACGAATTTAAGCTTAATTTTACCTCAATATGCAACTAAAAGATGATGAAGAGATTTGATGATGATTCCACAGCTTGAAGCTCCAATTTCAGCTTCTTAATTTGGATTATGGTTGCTGATTTCACAGTACACACACATATATCTTAGTCTCTGGTTTTGGGAATGAATTGAGAAACAAAGGAAGCAACATATATATACGTTTTGGGTTTAACTCGGTCCGACACCCAAAAATCCGATCCCGATACCCCAAAATACAAATTTATATCCCCGGGTCCCAAATTAAATAATTAATCCAATGAATTAATTCCACGTACCTATCTCAAAATCGGGATGTTACAAGTCCTCCCTCCTTATGAAGATTCTGTCCTCAGAATCTAGCTCGAAACGAAGAGGTGAGGATATCGGCTGCGCATCTCTAACTCTGGCTCCCATGTGGCGCTAGTACCCTTATGGTGCTTCCACTGCACTAACACTAACGCCACCTCTTTATTACGCAACCTCTTCACTTTCCGATTTGTTACTGCCTCAGGCTGCTCAACATATTGAAGTCTATCATCGACCTCAATCGCAGAACGGTACTCGCTGATCATCACGGGCTAAACACTTACGAAGGTGACTAACATGAAAAGCATTATGCACTCCCGACAACTCTGAAGGCAAATCTAGACGATAAGCCTGATCCCCGATCCTCTCAATAACCTCGAATGGCCCAATATAACGCGGTCCCAACTTACCTCGCCTACGAAATCGAATAATACCCTTCCAGGGTGAGACTTTAAGCATCACGGAGTCTCCGACCTGAAACTCTAACTCGGACATTTGGCGATCTGCATAACTCTTCTGGCGACTCTGAGCTGTCCTAATCCGCTGCTGAATCATAGCGACCTTGTCGCTAGTCTCCTGAAGAACCTCTGGTCCGCCGATAGGATGCTCCCCAACCTCTCCCCACACACCGGAGTCAAACACTTACGCCCATAGAGAGCCTCGAATGGAGGCATGCCGATGGATGCATGGTAGCTGTTATTATACGCAAACTCGACAAGCGGCAAATGAAGATCCCAGCTACCCCCAAAATCAATCACACAAGCCCGCAGCATATCCTCCAGAGTCTGATTAGTTCGCTCTGTCTGACCCCCTGTCTGCGGATGATAAGCCGTACTCAACTGAACTCGGGTGCCCAACTCTCTCTGGAAGCTCTGCCAGAATCGCGATACAAATCGGCTATCTCGGTCAGACGTAATAGATCTCGGAACTCCATGTCTCGCAACAATCTCGCTGATGTAGAGGCGCGCCAACTGATCCATCGTAGTAGTCCCACGAACGGCCAAGAAGTGGGCACTCTTCGTAAGCCGATCAACAATAACCCAAATCATATCATTCCCACGAACAGTTCGCGGGAGCCTCACTATGAAATTCATGGTAATATCATACCATTTCCACTCTGGAATCTCTAGCGGCTGAAGTCTGCCATGCGGCTTCTGATGCTCACTCTTAACTCTCAAACACGTCATACACGCCTCCACATACTTCCCTACATCCCTCTTCATCCCTGGCCACCAATAATGAACTCGCAGATCTCTGTACATCTTCGTGCTGCCCGGATGAATCGATAGTCTAGACTTATGGGAATCGTCTAGAATCAGCTGTCTCAAACCACCTACTCTGGGGACCCATACTCGACCACGGAGAGTCATCAAACCTCTATCGTCTCTGCTCAATAACTCCAGCTGACCAGCTAATCTCTCTCTCTGCACATTCTCGCCTCTCAAACCCTCCTCCTGAGCTAACCGCAGACTATCAATCAAGGTCGACGTGACCTCTAATCGAGAAGCTCTGGATACAACCGTTTGCTCATAGGATCTCCTGCTCAAAGCGTCTGCCACCACGTTAGCTTTCCCCGGGTGGTACTGGATGTCACAATCATAATCCTTTAGAAGCTCCATGCTACGCCTCTGTCTCATGTTCAGCTCCTTCTGACTGAACAGATACTGCAAACTCTTATGATCGGTAAACACTGTAAATCTCGTCCCATATAAATAATGCCGCCATATCTTCAAGGCAAAGACTATGGCGTCCAACTCTAGATCATGCACCGGCCGACTCAACTCATAGCTCCGAAGCTGTCTCGAGGCATAAGCAATCACCTTACCTCTCTGCATCAACACACATCCCAACCCAGCGAAGGAAGCATCGCAATACACAGCAAAATCCTCAGAACCCTCTGGCAATGCTAGAATCGGAGCCCTACACAACCGATTCTTTAACTCTAGAAAAGCACTCTCCTGCTCCTCGGCCCACACAAATGGCACTGACTGCCTGGTCAACATCGTCAAAGGCACTGCGATCCGCGAGAAATTCTCTGTAAACCGCCTATAATATCCGGCTAAACCCAAGAAACTGCGAACCTCAGATACAGACGTGGGCTGGCCCCAACTCATAATCGCCTCAACCTTCGCTGGATCTACCTTAACACCCTCGCTCGTCACCACGTGCCCTAAGAACTGCACCTCTCGAAGCCAGAACTCGCACTTCGAAAACTTGGCGTATAGCCTCTCTTGCTGCAAAGTACTCAAGACCTCTCTCAGATGTTGGCCATGCTCCTCGCTGCTCCTCGAGTAGATCAGAATATCATCAATAAACACAATCACGAAACGATCGAGCATCGGCCTGCAGACCCTATTCATCAGGTCCATAAATGCTGCTGGGGCATTAGTCAGCCCGAACGGCATGACTAAGAACTCATAATGACCATATCTGGTCCTAAACGCAGTCTTAGGCACGTCCTCGTCTCTAACTCGCAGCTGATGATACCCTGAACGCAGATCAATCTTCGAGAAGAAACTCGCCCCCTGAAGCTGATCAAAGAGATCATCAATCCTCGGCAAGGGATAACGGTTCCTCACCGTTACCCTATTAAGCTCTCTATAATCAATACACATGCGCATCGTTCCGTCCTTCTTCTTCACGAATAACACAGGGGCTCCCCACGGAGAAGAACTGGGGCGAATAAACCCGCGATCCAACAGATCCTGCAGCTGTGTCATCATCTCGCGCATCTCGGTAGGAGTTAATCGATATGGCGTGCGCGCAATAGGAACGGCCCCGGGAACTAGGTCGATCCTAAACTCAACCTGCCGGTCCGGCGGCAGACCAGGCAGCTCATCTGGGAACACATCGGGGAAATCTCTAACCACCGGCACATCACTGACCTCCCTCTTCTCCTTCTTCGAATCTACTACATAAGCCAAATAAGTGGCACATCCCTTCGCCACATATCTCTGCGCCTGCGCCATCGACACAATACTCATCTCTCCCCTACGCCTTTCGCCATATATCATCGCTGACTCTGACTCAGAAACAGGAATACGAATCATCTTCTTAGAACAGAAGATATCCGCCTGACCCGCTGTCAGCCAATCCATGCCAACAATGGCATCAAAACTGCTAATCCCCATAGGCATCAAGTCTATGGAAAATCGGTGACCGTCTATCTCTAATACACAATCTCTAAAGATACGACTCACTAACACTGTACTACCATCAACACGCTCAACAATAACAGGCACAGATAACTCAGATGAAGGCATAGCAAAATAATCACAGAAGGAGGCAGATACATATGAACGATCAGATCCCGAATCAAATAAAATAAAGGCACGCAGTCCGTTAAGGATAAACGTACCAGACACAACATCAGGCGACTAGCGCGCCTCCTCAGCAGTAGCCTGAAAAACTCTGCCACGAGCCCTCGGTGCTCCTCCTCCCCGAGGTGCCGAAGATGACCCAGACGGCCCAGCTCCACCCGAACTCGACCCCGGAAACCCTGTGCTCGGGTTCGGACAATCCCGAGACATATGACCCGTCTTCCCGCATCGGAAGCATAAAGACTCCTGGGAGGGACATGCAATAGCTGTGTGGCCAAACTGGCCACATCTAAAACAACGAAGGTGCTCCCGGGCACACGGCCCTGCATGGCGGTGATGACACCGCTGGCAATCTCTCTCTACTGACGCCGAACTCTCAACCCGGCTCCCTGAATCTCGAGATCCCCTCCCAACACTCCCCTGACTCTGACTCTGCCTCTGGCCCTGACTCTGACCCTGCTGTCGCTGCCCCTGCTGTCTCTGACCGCCCCGACCCTGTCCCTGACTCTGACTAACCCCCAACTGCCTATCATCCCGTCTCTGATCTCGCTGCGCCCCTGAACTCTGTCCCTGCTGCTCAGAATACCCACCCTGACGGCTCTCCCGATAAAACCTCGAAGACCCAGAACTCTGACCCTGGCCCGATGGCTCGATACGCTGTCTCTGGGGAGCTGACTGCTCTCGCTGTCTCTCAATCTCCCGCTCTCGGCGGCGGGCATACTCCATCGCTGATGAAAAGGTGGGGTCACGCAACATCCCCACGAACTCCCGGATATCTGGCCTCAAACCCTCAATGAACATGTTGACCTTTCGGTCCTCTGTGGCTACCTGATGCGGCGCAAACTGGGCTCTATCATTAAAGATATCGATATAATCCTGAACAGATCTGGATCCCTGCTGCAGATGAATGAACTCCCGCTCCAGCTCTCTCCTCGTGTCCAACGGACAGTACTGCAGCTCGAACTCAGTACGAAACTCCTCCCACGTCATCAAATAGGCCTCATCAACCCCTCGAGCACTGACAACTGAACCCCACCATCTCAAAGCTCCCCCCTTCAGAAGGTAGGAGGCATAACTCACTCGGTCTGCTCGATCAACATGGGCTATACGGAATGCAGCCTCGACCTCTCTCAACCAATCCAGTGCCTTTGAGGCACCAACTCCACCGAAGAACTCAGAAGGGCGACCCGTCATGAAGTCCTTAAAGGACCCTCGCGATGGCTGGCTAGAAGAAGCACCAGCCCCCGAACTCTGCTCTCCCTCGGGTGGAGGCACCGCGCCTCGACCCCTACCCGCGCCCTGGACCGGAAAACGCTCATCTAATATCTGACCTATCACAGAATACAAGTCAGATCTACGCACAGGCTCATCATCCCTATGGTCATCCCCCTGAGGCCCGCTGCCCTGACGGTCCATAATAACCTGCACAATAAAATAATAACACAAATCAACTCTACAAAACTCTACACACTACTCGTTCATCACCTAATACTCTACTTCGGATTACAATCCAAGGATCTAGACTCTAGGGTTTAAGCTTAAGCATCCACTAGATACTTAATCTCTTAAACCTAGGCTCTGATACCAAGCTTGTAACACCCTCAAACTAATCCACAATGCCACGCAATTACCACGTTAGCAAAGATATAATATAATAATCTCTACACTATTCCCATACGTACACGCGGAAAACTCGATAATTTAAAACATTATTTTACACAAGAAACAGTCACGGAAGTCTCTGAATATTACACAACCTATCCGAAGTATATAAACAGTCCACAAAATGTAACTACCTCTACGCGGGTAGCTAACTCCTCAATCACAGAATGTAAACCTACTTTGGTGCAGCAGGCCTACTAACAGTCCGATCACCTGGAATACACACAACAACATACACAGGTCAGCTAAAGCTGGTGAGAATGCAAGGGTTAGTGTACGATTATAAATCTCAATAAAGAGTAAGCTCAATAATAAAACGTTCAGCGTTCTCTACTGAACAAGTATATGAGATCCCACATGATGCTCAACTCGCGTGGATAGGCCCACGTGCCAAAATCCCTAGACCGCACAAAGCAGTCGTCAGGAACTCAAAAGGGAATTGGGAGCGACCCAACCCCTGCCCAGCCGTACGGTTTAATATCTCAACAGCTCAAGTGTCTCAAATCTCATATAATAAAACACATTTCTCAATAAAGCACAGTAATACATGCATGATAATATCTCAATAAAAACTCGTAAGAAAACTCATGATATCTCGTAAAAAGCTCAGTAAAAGATCATGCAAGTATTAATAAATAATCGTACAAGTATCTCAAGAAAAACATGCAAACTCACCTGCTCAGCTAGCTATACTAAGTCTCGGTTCCCTGCCCTTTCCCTACCCTGTCAACACGAGACCCTGAAATCACAATAACACAATCTCAATATCACAAACTCAACCCAACAACTCTATACACAATTCTCAACAACTCTCGAGACCCCAAGAACCCAAATACACGACTCACAGAACCCAAAAACCCGACCCGAAACTCTAGCCGCATCGCGGCCGAACTCAACCAGTCGCGGCCGCACTGACCCTATCGCGGTCTCGGCCGCGCTGACCTCAAACTCGGCCGAGCTCACATCGCGGTCCGAGCTCGGGCTCAAACCGCCTGCGATCATCTCAAGAACATCGCGGCCCGCGATCAGGTGATCGCGGTCGCGCTCACGGACGAACAGAACCAGAAATGCTCTGTTTCTTAACAGACCAGGGGAATTCACCCCAAACTCAATTCCAGTCTGATTTATACCGAAATTACAACTCGAATTCACTAAGCAACATATATAAACTCAATTCAACTATTCATCATCAATCAACAACCATTAACTCACGAATTTAAGCTTAATTTTACCTCAATATGCAACTAAAAGATGATGAAGAGATTTGATGATGATTCCACAGCTTGAAGCTCCAATTTCAGCTTCTTAATTTGGATTATGGTTGCTGATTTCACAGTACACACACATATATCTTAGTCTCTGGTTTTGGGAATGAATTGAGAAACAAAGGAAGCAACATATATATACGTTTTGGGTTTAACTCGGTCCGACACCCAAAAATCCGATCCCGATACCCCAAAATACAAATTTATATCCCCGGGTCCCAAATTAAATAATTAATCCAATGAATTAATTCCACGTACCTATCTCAAAATCGGGATGTTACAGCATATATATTTAACATTACGGTATTACGTATGGGAATACTTCACAGGGCAAACTCATAATTAAGTTTCGGTTACATGATGGTTTATATGTAATACATAACATGGAATTTATGATTTTATAAATTCAAACTCAACTGTTGATGTCCATACAAGTCATATTTACGTGTAAACCTATGAGCTCACCAACAATTTTGTTGACGTATTTTAGCGTGTATTTTCAGGAAATTAAGGCAAGTGCACCGCATCGGAAGTATTTTCAAGCTTCCATACTTTTGGAGTCGCATTCATTTTCAAACCATCGGAGATTTATTTGCATTATTTTGGTTAATTTAATTATGTATTTAAATCTCTGTATCTTGCGAACTACTCTTTATCATTTTCGGGCTATGTAAAACATTTCTATATTTTGAAGTTATATCGATGTATTTTGAAAACGTCCATATAGTGGTCGTTCGTTATGATTATTGTTACGCTTCCGCGACGTCACGCTTCGTTGCCAACCGGGGTAACGGGGTGTGACACTCCATTCGACAGCACTTGCAACTGCAAGATGCTGAAGGTATCAATGATCTTCCTCTTACTGCTTTACATGAAGGTCTATTTAAGATAGGGTATAGGGGACCAACTGATTCATTTACATTTTTCAAAGCAAATTTTGGCCTCAAATGGAAATATCTTATACATATCATTCAACAATGTTTGAGCCCTAAAAGAACTGGTTGGTCTGAATTTTCTTCAAATATTGCAACTGCTTTAGTTTGCTTATCCATAGGCCAACAGTTCAATTTTTCAAATGTGATTTTTCAAGGGATGTTAAGGCATCACGCCTTAAAGCATGAGAAATTTTTGATGTATCCTCGTTTCTTATCTGAAATAATTGCAAAATCTTGCAATTCTTTAAAAATACACAAAAGGATATATGTTTCGCATAAGCACTCCTTACCATCTGTAAAAAGATTTTTGAAACAGAGTCCAAATTTTCATACAGTTGATGTCTCATTGCCTAAAGCAATGTAGATGATCATTCCAAGAAACAGGAGAGAGGATCCTGAGCAGGCTCAGCCCCACATTACTGCTTCACCCCCAGGATCCCAACCCACAACAGATGATACAAATATCCCTTCTGACCCTTCTATCAGACATACCTCCCCAGCCCCACCACTCCAAATATACACTAAAAAGAAACAAAGGGTTGTAGGTGCTCCTTCCACCTCAGTCCCACACCAAGAGATAAATATCCCTGTGCAAGAGGATACTTTTGCACAACATATCCAAAGGGAACCCACTGAGGACTCTCCCAACCTCAATATGGAGATGAACATCCCTCCTGAGGATGTCGATATGGGCTATGTGGCTGGAACTACTGATGGTTCTGCACAAGGGGCACAGGACCTTTCCAACATCCCTATGACCACACCCATGGCAACAGAGGGTGTGCAAGCACCTTCTGGAAGTCCCCAATACCAAGAACAGAGGGGCCAGATGCTACTAATACATCTGTTACTAGTGCTAATGATAATTCTCAAATACCTTTATCATTTGAAGATCTTAAGGCCAGTCTGCAACATACGGTTTTGACGGATTCCCAGCTGAAACCTGTTGTAGCTATTTTGGAACATTACAAGTCCACCATTGCTGCACATGGATCACAAATTCTTGCACTTCAAAGGCTCTCAGCAGTTCAACAGCAAAAGCTTGCCCAATTCCAGCTAGGGTTGAAGCTGTATGGTACCAAGATTGTCTAACTAGAGAAGCAGATTCAAACCCTATTAGCAATGGTTTTTGGTCCCTTTGATCAAACCAATGCATCCAAAAAGGGGGAGAATCAGGAGATCCCACATTCAGTCCAAGCAGTTCCAGGTTCACCTCTGGCAGTTCCAACTTCTGGGCTAACAGTCCACCAGTTTCTCAAACTGTTAGTTCAGAAGTTCAAGCTGTTTCTCTTAAAAGGCCAGGTGGTGTTTTAATTAGAGAAGGAAATCAATGAACATCTTCAATAGTCCAAGCAGAAGTTCCAGGCAAAGGCAAAGGCATTCTAAGTGAAGAGCCAAAGATCAAGTTTGTTTCAAAAGAAGCTCAAGTTGCTGCTGATGCTGAACTGGCTAGAAAAATTGCAAAAGAACAAGACCAAATCCTTGATCAACAAGCTCAAGCTCAAGCCTCTATGGGTGAGGATGAAACCCTTAGTGACTATTTACGTGTATTTGTTGTCAAGGAAGGGCAAAAGAAGAAAAAAAGGCCAACAGGGCCTTCAAAGGCTGGGCACAGAAGATTTTTAATAAATTGGCAAGTAAATTCTACAAGTGTTGGTATTCCAAGAGCCCTTGCACAATCATATATGGTCTACAGAGAAGCTCCAAGCCTTGTATGATAAGGCCTTTGCCAAAGAAAAGGATACTGAACAAATCAAAGCTCCTGTACAAGCCAAAGAACTTTCTCAAACTTTTGTTGTGCCTCGACCAGAAGACATTTCTCAAGCAAAGTTTGATCAAGTGAAAAGGGTTATTTTTTGATAAGCAATTACAGAAGGCAATGTGTGAAGACCACCCCTTACGGGGCAGTTCCCACCAGTCTAGGTCCCACATCATGCAATACGATATCAACCATAACTAAGATAGAGTAATTTTAGATGCGGAATTATAAATTACAGTACAAGCTATTAAGATTTAAGTTTAATACAGATTAAGTTTTTAAATTAAAATTATAAAGGGCACAAGTCTAATCTAATTCATGCCATCATATTATCAAAATAAATCTACCCAGATCACCATAATATCGTCATCCAATTAGTACCAAAATGGGGTCGCTGAGTAGAGGTCTATGAAACTTCTGTCTTGATCGTGTAAGACCTAAGAACTAGGTCCGACAGGTGACTTTCCTTTGTCTTTTCCTGTAAAAATGTTAATATAGCAACCGTAAGCAATGCTTAGTGAGTAAATAGATTTTCAAATTAACATGCATGTCAAGCGGATCATCAATCTAGCGTGATATGTCTTGGCTGCCGCTACAACCCTCATGATTGAGACATAGAAGTCATAGAGTCGGATGATGCTCAGGCCACGCTCACGCTTAAATCGTGGAGATCAGCCACATACTGGGCTAGCTACCATTAAATCAATGTGGGGGAACATTGGAGGTCATTACCATGTTCAATAGAACTGGTGAAATAGCCAGGTCTAGAACAATAGACCAATCTGGGCTAATCAAGCTGAATCAATATGTCAAGTATATGCAATGATGAAGCATACGTAATCAATGTCATGATAGCAATAATCTTAAAGCAATATCATATGAAATGATAAGTCAAATAGCTATTATGATCCACTGGGCAACACCCAACCATGGTGTGCACAGGTCACAATCCAGCTGATAATATGAATGTCAAATTAATCTAGCAACAACAATATGTCTCAACCGAAAATTCAAGCATGTTAAATCTGAATATCTATAACTCACAGTGTTGGGTCTTTATCAAACAGATGTAAAATCTGCCACCTGAGTTATCTCAGGACTTTATCTCAATTTGTTCTCTGTCAAATCAAATCTTTGACCCACTTTATAAATCTCTAAATCTTTGTTCAGAATTTTACTGAACCTGTCCAGAATTATCGTGTCAAAATCATATCGATATCATTATCTTTCAGTCTTTAAATCTTTATTTTATCTAATTCTGATAACTTGTTCATTCATATATCATCTTTCATTAATATTCTGTATTTCATATATTCTCAAAGGTCAATATATATATATATATATATATATATATATATATATATATATATATATATATATATATATATATATATATATAACCATTTTGCTAATTATTTCGTTATTTTATGCGTGGTCTGTGTATTTTATTTAATATATTCGAATTTAAGGAGTGGGGTTTTGAATTATATAACAAATTCGAATTATATATATTAAATTCGAAATGAATCAACAATTTCGAATTTAATCATCAAATATGGTACCAAATTAATTCCCAAGTTAATATTCTGGAATATTAAAGTAGATTATGGCATTAAATTTGAAAACACATCATTTGAATATATGTTAAAGTCAATGGAACATGGCTAGTTTCGAAATTAGATTCGAACACACACACATGCATAAATTCGAGGACTTTAATTCGAATTTAATGATTAAATTCGAATATAATTTCGAATTTAACTCAAATTCGAGTTTGTTCTTGGTAACTCGAGTTTGTTCATATATGCAGCTTTAAAACATACATTTGTAGGCCTAAAATCACGAATATGTTACGTAACAGACCTATGTTCGATTATATTATATAGATTCTAGTTAAACTCCATAAAAATCGCTTTAAATTTCATAAAACTAATAAATTCGAAAAAACCGAAATATATAAAAACATAAAAATATCGATTCTTACCTCAAATTCGTATGAAATCACGTAGGAGATAGCAGATTCGTGTAGTATTCTCCGAGATCTTTCTAACGATATATATATCTTGATAATCGGAATGTCGGTTTGGGAGATAATGTAGAGAGAATGTAGAGAGAGAGTAGAGAGAGAAAGTTAGAGAGAGAGAGTAGAGAGAGAGAGAGAGTCTGAATTTTTGAATAATAAATCACGTTTATATACTTCATCTAGTTATATTTGCTAGTTAACCCACTTTCATTTTTGTATATATTATATCTCTTTTATTTAATTATCTTTAATAATTTATTAATTCATAATATAAATATTTATATAATTTAATTAAATATTTCACAACTTAATTAAATTATAATTCAAATAATGTAACTTTATTACATTATTGGTTCGAAGTACTGAATTTATGACTGGGTCAAAAGTTAGGTTGTTACAGAATGGGCTCCACCACGCACAAACTTCGTCCCCGAAGTTAGCTATGTTCGAACAGACTGGGATAAGTTGTTTTCATGACATCTCTGGATTCCCAAGACTGATGCGAACCTTTATGGTGTTTCCACTGGACGAGCACCATCTGTATCTCTTTGTTTCTAAGCTTCTTGGTCTTCGAGTCCAGAATACGTTCTGGCTCTTCAATCACTCGAAGCTTTTCATCAATTTGCAAGTTAACGTGTGGTATTTGAACTTCTCTTTCGTCTGCTAAGCTCTTTCTCAGATGACTGACATGAAATACAGGATGTATTCCAGATAAGTCCGCTGGCAGTTCAAGACGATAAGATTGATTTCCTATCTTTTCAACAATCTTGAACGGACCAATAAATCTCGGAGCTAGCTTGTTTCTCTTTATGAATCTCACCACATTCTTCATTGGAGATACTTTCAGCATCACCCAATCGTTAACCGCAAAGCTGATTTATCTGTGCCGGTTATCATAGTATGACTTCTGCCTGCTTTGAGCTTCAAGTATGTTTCTTCTAACCAGCTGAATCTTTTCATGAGTCAACTGTAGAAGGGCAGGACCCGTTATTGGTGATTCACCTGTTTCACGCCAACAGGTAGGATTTCTGCACTTTCTTCCGTACAAAGCTTCAAATGGAGCCAGCCATCTTGATCGTTGAATGATAACTGTTATTATACGAGAATTCGACCAAAGGCAAGTGGTCATCCCAGTTACCACCTAGATCAAGAATGCAGGTACGAAGCATATCTTCGAGGGTAAGGATAGTACGCTCACTCTGGCCATCTGCATTAGGATGATAAGCAGTACTCATAGAGATCCGAGTACCTATCCCGTCTTGTAGAGCTTGCCAGAATCTAGATGTGAAACGACTATCACGATCAGAGACGATAGATTTCGGCACACCATGTCGAGAAATGATTTCAGTGATGTACATCTGTGCCAATCTATCAAGGGAGTATGTCTCTTTCATCGGTATGAAGTGAGCTGACTTCGTTAATCAATCCATGACTACCCAGATGGAGTCGTGCTGTCTCTTGGTTTTCGGCAGCTTCGTGATGTAATCCATAGTTATATGCTCCCACTTCCACTCAGGAACTGGCAGTGGTTGCATATCCCCGGAGGGTTTCTGATGTTCTGCCTTTACCATCTGACAGACTCTGCAGCTTTCAATACATTTACCGATGTCTTTCTTCATTCCTGGCCACCAGTAATCAGCTTTCAGATCGAAATACATCTTTGAGCTGCCAGGATGAACAGATAATTTGGACTTGTGAGCTTCAGATAGAAGAGTGCTACGGATTGAACCATACTTAGGGATCCAGATTCGGTTTCCCTTGAGACAATGAAGTCCCAAATGATTCAGAGTTAGAAATTGTAGCTGCCCTTTAAGATTTTCAGAACATAGATTCTCTTCTTTCAGTGCTTCAGCTTGAGCAACTCGGAAGTCTTCAATAAGATCAGAAGAGAATATAACCGGAGTTAGGGCATAGCAGCACTTTTCTGGATAAACTTTTCTACTCAAAGCATCCGCGAAAACATTAGCTTTGCCGGGATGATATAAGATCTCGCAATCATAATCCTTGATAAGCTCCAAGGACCGTCGCTGTTTCATGTTTAGATCCTTTTGAGTAAAGAGATGCTTGAGACTCTTATGATCGGTGTAAAGCTGACACCGAGTCCCATATAGATAGTGACGCCAGATCTTCAGAGCAAAGGTAACGGCAGCCAACTCAAGATCGTGAGTTGGTGCACTTTTCTCGTAGTCTTTCAATTGCCTTGAAGCATAGGCAATGACTTTTCCCCTTTGCATTAGAACACATCCTAAGCCAGTACCAGATGCGTCGCTGTAAACGACAAAATCATCATTGCCTTCTGGTAAGGCTAGGATCGGTGCTTGAATCAGTTTCTGTTTCAAAGTTTCGAATGCCTCTTGCTGTTTATTCGCCCATACGAAAGGTGTATTCTTTCGTGTTAACATTGTAAGCAGCACAACAATCTTTGAGAAGTCCTTAATGAATCGCCGGTAGTAACCAGCCAATCCAAGGAAACTTCTGATCTCTGAGGCATTGCGAGGCGTTTGCCATTTTTGAATGGCCTCGATTTTAGAAGGATCATTTGAAATACCTTCGCCAGAAACAACATGGCCAAGGAATTGAATCTATAAAAGCAACAAAGTAGAGTTTCAAGTTTTGTTCAATCAAAGAACGCTTAAGGAATAGCTCAAGACAATGTAAAGTTATACCTGTCTGAGCCAGAATTCACACTTAGAGAATTTTGCGTAGAGTCTTTCTTTTCTCAGTAACTCTAGCAATTGCCGCAAATGAATAGAATGATCAGCCTCCGTTTTGGAGTAAATCAGAATATCGTCTATGAATACGATAACTGACTTATCCAGCATCGGTCTGCACACGCGATTCATGAGATCCATGAACGCTGCTGGTGCATTTGTTAAACCGAACGACATCACAAGAAATTCGTAATGACCGAATCTTGTTCGGAAGGCTGTCTTCGGAATATCCCCATCTCTGACTTTTAATTGATGATACCCAGAACGAAGATCGATTTTTGAGAAGTAGCTGGCTCCTTGTAGCTGATCAAATAGATCATCAATTCTAGGCAGCGGATACTTATTCTTTATTGTGACTTTGTTCAACTCCCGATAATCGATGCACATTCAAAAAGTTCTGTCTTTCTTCTTAACGAATAAGACAGGTGCACCCCATGGAGATGAACTTGGTCGGATAAATCCCTTTTCTAACAGCTCTTGCAATTGCTTTGACATTTCCTGCATTTCTGCAGGTGCAAGTCTGTAGGGAGCTTTGGCGATAGGAGCCGCACCAGGAACCAAGTCAATACCGAACTCAACTTGACGTTCCGGTGGCACTCCAGAAATATCATCAGGAAATACGTCTGGGAACTCACAGATGATTGGGATATCAGATAAAGATTTCTTTTGGGCTTCAGAGTTAGATTCAGATGAGACATAGCATATGTAAGATTCGTGACCCTTAGATAGGTACTTATGCGCTTTTTCAACAGAAATGAAGCAGTGAGCACCTTTTCGCTTTTCGCCTTTGATTTCCAATACTCGGCCGTCTGAAGACTTAATTCTGATAATTCGGCAGTTGCGTACGATCGTAGCCTTGTTATTCATTAGCCAGTCCATGCCGATAATGACGTCGAACTCTTTCAACGGAATAGGAATGAGATCAAGGTTGAATACGATGTTATCGACGAGTAGAGTGGAGTTTCGATATACAGAATCAGCCATAACATAGTTGTTACTGGCTGTATCAATATCAAGTATCACGGGAAGCTTCGAGGGAGATTTATTTAATCTTTGAGCGAAAGTAGTTGATATGAAGGAACGACTAGCACCGGAATCAAATAATACGCGAGCAGGAATTGAGTTAAGCATGAATGTACCGGTAACTACGTCAGGTGTTTCTTTTGCTTCTTCAGCTGTTATTTGAAAAGCTCGAGTCCTTGCAGTCGGAGTAGCAGCTGAACTCTTCATCGTAGATCCTCCCGCTGATGACTGTGACTGTCCTCGTTGCCCGCTGCGACACTGATACATGAAGTGTCCTCTTTTCCCTCATTTGGCACATCCGTGTGCTTGCTATGGGCACTCTTCACTACTATGACCGATTCTGTTGCAAGCAAAGCATGTGACGTCATCTGGATTACATAGTCCCATGTGTGACTTTCTACATCTCTTGCAGAATCGCGGCTCGTTCGTTAGTGAATACGCTTGGGCTTTCGGCTGTGAACTATACTGCTGATATTGCTGGGACTGAGACTTATTTGGCTTAAAGAATCTGCCAAATCGTTGTTTCTTCGGAGGAGATGGACATGTCGGATTCGCTGATGGAGCGTAAAGCTGATCACCATACTCCAGATATCCTCTCTCGATCTGTCTTGCCGCCTCTACCATTTCCAGATAACTCTTATACTTTATCGCACTCATCGGATGTCGGTATCTCGGGTTGAGTCCTCCACGGAATCTATTCATCTTCCTTTCTTCAGTAGCTACTTGATACGAGGAGTAGCCGCATAGTCGAGAAAATTCGTGTTCGTATTCATCAACAGTCTTTGTTCCCTGGGTCAGCTGCATTAGTTGAACCTCCATCTTATCTTGCTGATCAATAGGACAATATTTTGCATTGAACATATCAAGAAACTGGTTCCACTCTAGAGTCTGAATAATTTCTTCACCATAGATACTTCTCTGGGTCTTCCACCATGCACGAGCAGCTCCAACAAATAACGCAGACGCGTAGCTCACTTTCTTTGAATCTAAACAGTCAGAGATTCTAAAGATCTCTTCGGTATGACTGATCCAATCCATCGCCTGAATTGGATTCACTGTACCCTCAAAGTTCAGGGCACCGCTCGCTTTGAAAACTTTAAATTTACAGCCTTTAGGCTGCTCGATTTGGGTTTCAGGAGTAGAGTTATCAGAATCAGATTCATTAGTCTGGACTTGCTTTTCTTTTCTCTTATTTTTCTTATCTTCACGTCTTTTTGCTTCGGCCTCATCTCTGGCCTGAAACTGTTCTTGCATTATTTTGTTTTGTTGCTCAGAATGTTGGGCTAACAATTGTTGCATCATTTCAAACATTTGTTGTGGGGTCATGTTTGGTATGTCACCTGATCCTGATCCTGACATCTTAGCTGAAAATTAAGATCAATCAACTATCAGTTTATAGACTTAGATCTATGTACCATTTTTTCCATCCTAACAGTCTGTACATCCTATCTCAGTTCAAACCACCTAAATGATTGATACATATGTATTGCTTCAGTTTGAGACCAAGTATACTCACGTAATACTTGATTCACTCAAACTATGGGCTCTGATACCATCCTGTGAAGACAACCCCTTACGGGGCGGTTCTCACCAGTCTAGGTCCCACATCATGCAATACGATATCAACCATAACTAAGATAGAGTAATTTTAGATGCGGAATTATAAATTACAGTACAAGCTATTAAGAGTTAAGTTTAATACAGATTAAGTTTTTAAATAAAACTTATAAAGGGCACAAGTCTAATCTAATTCATGTCATCATATTATCAAAATAAATCTACCCAGATCACCATAATATCGTCATCCAATTAGTACCAAAATGGGATCGCTGAGTAGAGGTCTATGAAACTTCTGTCTTGATCGTGTAAGACCTAAGAACTAGGTCCGACAGGTGACTTTCCTTTGTCTTTTCCTGTAAAAATGTTAATATAGCAACCGTAAGCAATGCTTAGTGAGTAAATAGATTTTCAAATTAACATGCATGTCAAGCGGATCATCAATCTAGCGTGATATGTCTTGGCTGCCGCTACAGCCCTCATGATTGAGACATAGAAGTCATAGAGTCGGATGATGCTCAGGCCACGCTCACGCTTAAATCGTGGAGATCAGCCACATACTGGGCTAGCTACCAGTAAATCAACGTGGCGGAACATTGGAGGTCATTACCAAGTTCAATAGAACTGGTGAAATAGCCAGGTCTAGAACAATAGACCAATCTGGGCTAATCAAGCTGAATCAATATGTCAAGTATATGCAATGATGAAGCATACGTAATCAATGTCATGATAGCAATAATCTTAAAGCAATATCTGAATTGAACTGTAAAAGCAATATCATATGAAATGATAAGTCAAATAGCTATTATGATCCACTGGGCAACACCCAACCATGGTGTGCACAGGTCACAATCCAGCTGATAATATGAATGTCAAATTAATCTAGCAACAACAATACGTCTCAACCGGAAATTCAAGCATGTTAAATCTGAGTATCTATAACTCACAGTGTTGGGTCTTTATCAAACATATGTAAAATCTGCCACCTGAGTTATCTCAGGACTTTATCTCAAACTGTTCTCTGTCAAATCAAATCTTTGACCCACTTTATAAATCTCTTAATCTTTGTTCAGAATTTTACTGAACCTGTCCAGAATTATCGTGTCAAAATCATATCAATATCATTATCTTTCAGTCTTTAAATCTTTATTTTATCTGATTCTGATAACTTGTTCATTCATATATCATCTTTCATTAATATTCTGTATTTCATATATTCTCAAAGGTCAATATATATATATATATATATATATATATATATATATATATATATATATATATATATATATATATATATATATATATATATATATATATATATAACCATTTTGCTAATTATTTCGTTATTTTATGCGTGGTCTGTGTATTTTATTTAATATATTCGAATTTAAGGAGTGGGGTTTTGAATTATATAACAAATTCGAATTATATATATTTAATTCGAAATGAATCAACAATTTCGAATTTAATCATCAAATATGGTACCAAATTAATTCCCAAGTTAATATTCTGGAATATTAAAGTATATTATGGCATTAAATTTGAAAACACATCATTTGAATATATGTTAAAGTCAATGGAACATGGCTAGTTTCAAAATTAGATTCGAACACACACACATGCATAAATTCGAGGACTTTAATTCGCATTTAATGATTAAATTCGAATATAATTTCGAATTTAACTCAAATTCGAGTTTGTTCCATGTATTTTCGAGTTTGTTCTTGGTAACTCGAGTTTGTTCATATCTGCAGCTTTAAAACATACATTTTTAGGCCTAAAATCACGAATATGTTACGTAACAGACCTATGTTCGATTATATTATACAGATTCTAGTTAAACTCCATAAAAATCGCTTTAAATTTCATAAAACTAATAAATTCGAAAAAACCAAAATATATAAAAACCTAAAAATATCGGTTCTTACCTCAAATTCGTATGAAATCACGTAGGAGATTGCAGATTCGTGTAGTATTCTCCAAGATCTTTCTAACGGTATATATATCTTGATAATCGGAATGTCGGTTTGGGAGATAATTTAGAGAGAATGTAGAGAGAGAGTAGAGAGAGAAAGTTAGAGAGAGAGTAGAGAGAGAGAGAGTCTGAATTTTTGAATAATAAATCACGTTTATATACTTCATCTAGTTATATTTGCTAGTTAACCCACTTTCATTTTTGTATATATTATATCTCTTTTATTTGATTATCTTTAATAATTTATTAATTCATAATATAAATATTAATATAATTTAATTAAATATTTCACAACTTAATTAAATTATAATTCAAATAATGTAACTTTATTACATTATTGGTTCGAAGTACTGAATTTATGACTGGGTCAAAAGTTAGGTTGTTACACAATGGAGATAGCGAAAGCCTTAGATAAATATGACTTTTCAAAACCACCAATAACTTACTAGTATGCCAAATCAATGGATAACATTGATCTGGTATATCATCTTGTGGTTAAAAGAGATGTTGGTTCAGAAGAAGAGTACAAGAACCTGTTTCAAATAGTTCAAAGGATGACTAGAGTAGAGCTGACCTAGATGCACAATATTGGGAAGGCTAGCCACTCTAGATCTCCAATAGTATGGGTTTAGAATGTCATAAAAGGTCTTCAAAGCATCATTGATCCAGAGTCTTCAAGAACAGATATAGAAGCTGCCAAGGAAATGAAGATTGTACAGATTGATCTATATGAAAAATCCATGACATATAGACTCAAACTGGCAGATGGATCCTGTTAAGAACTCCCCTTACGGGGCAGTCCTGGATGACTAGCTCCCAAGGAGCAATACAACATCAATCACAACTAAGATAGAATTAATAAATTGCGGAATTAAGTCATTACAGAAATTAGGATTATTTTACAATAAGTTTAAAAGTAAATTATAAAGGGCACAAGGACACTAATCTAGTACATAACCACAATACATGTCACTGCTTCTACCCAAACCACCACCATAATCAATTCATTTGATACCAATTTCAGTTGAAGTAGTGGTCTAGTGACTTCAAATTCAGGTGCGCAGATCCTAAGGACTTGGTTCAGCTGGACTTTTTCCTTTGAACTTTCCTGTAAAAAGATTTAACAACAACTGTAAGCGGTGCCTAGTGAGATTATAGATTTAACAGATAACATGCCATGACAATTTTAAGCGGAGACTTGACTTTGACTTTTGACTTTAATCTCTGACTTTGACTTTAAGCGCGATTTTGACATGACTGCCGCTATCAACCAGACATTGTGAGACATAGGACTTAAGATCGGATAATGTTTAATCCCACGCACATGCTTTTAATTGTGGGGATCAGCCACATACTGGGCTAGCTACCAGTAAGACAACATGGGAAAACATCGGAGTAGACTTAATCATAGACTGTCACAGACTTACTCAGACTTGAACTGTGCGGAAGCATATGAAAGCGTTGATATCAAGGCAAATGACTGAAAGCATTCAAGTAATGAATCAAGATAGCAAAAACAATATATATCCAAAACTAAATCAAACTCTAAAGACATGTGTGCAGGATGATATATTAAAAGCTATCATGATCCACAGGGCATCACCGTACCAAGGTGTGCACAGGTCACATTCTAGCTAAGCATATAGACTTTCAAATAAAGATAGAACAACAATATGTCTCACAGGATGACAAGCATGTATTCAGTTATATCTATAACTCACAGTTACTGGTTTTATTGCATGGCTGTTGACTTTGACTTTTGCAAGTGGATTAAATCCACCACGTTATCTCAGGATTTAGCAATTGACTTTACAGACTTTAGCTTTGACTTTAGTGACTTTGGCTCTGACATTGGCTTTGACTTGCTTCTCTGACTTTGGCTTGACTTTATTAACTGATCTTGGCTTTAATTGCTTTAACTTGACTTTTCTGGCTTGGCTTTACGGACTTTGACTTTATAACATAGTTCAGATTTAGCTGAACCTGTTAATTGTACGACAATTTAATTACATAAGCTTTTATGGAATTACACAACATAATTGTATATTTTTGTTAAATTCTTGAACTTTCTGTAGCTTATGTATGGACTTATTGCATTATTGACTTCTCGTGTCATTTCAGACTTTGTTGAATTAACTCATGACTTATATTGACATGATTTAATGCCCTTATGTGTTTTTATGCATTTCATGGGCATGTATTAGGTAATTCTTTGACTTTACTTGCATTTCTTATCATTAAAATCTTACTTTATGCTTTCCTTTAATTATCATGACAATGAACTACATGTACATTCAACATATACTTATTGAAAAGCCTTCATTCAAAAGATGATCCAAGCGTTTATGAATTATTAGTCTTGTATCTATTGGACATAAACATATGTTTTGATGGTATAAAATCACACTCATATGTATGCTAATAATCATTCAAGATCACATACATAACATTATTTTGATGCAATTAAATGCATTTTGTAAGTCTTTGTTGTTATTAGATGATTATTCATACTCAAGTTTTACACATAAGTGACCCTACACATTAATTGATTACATATAAATTGATAAAGGAAGATGCATTGGCTGCTGTGAAATTTTGATCAACTAAAGGGATGCTATTGTGATCATCTATTTTAAATTACATTAATCATGTACATACACAATGTTGCTGTTGTTGACACCTCAACACATACACACACTCCTTTTGACGTTAGAAGTCTATAAGTAGTTGTATTATGGTGCTGTCCAAAATCACAAACACATACACATAAGTAATTAAATGAACCAGAAAAGGGTTGTTGCATTGTGTTTAATTATATTCGAGATTAATGTTTAAAAGAGTGGGTTGTTGCTTTCTTCAACACACTCTGCACACACACACTTTATTTATGAAAAGAGAAACAAAATAAAATGGATGTTGTTGTTTCTGTCACCTTCGATCAGCACACACTACCCACACGCACATACATAATTTATGAAATAAAAGTGAAGCTGGAGTGCTTCTTTTTCTGTGTGCAGTCAACATACCCACCCACATCTTCATTTGTGAAATAAAATGAGAAGAAAAGAAAGTTGCTTTATCCTCTCCTCTTTTGTGTTTCTATTTTACACCTACTGCACATTACACACAACTTTTAACTTGTATCAAAAAGAATTAAAAGTGCTTTTACTTTCTCCATTTATATCTATAAAAGGTGTTGTTTCTGGTTCTATTTGGGTGCACACACATCCGAGAAACATTAAAGAATAAGAGGGAAATTAAAAAAGCTGTTGGAATTTCTCTGTTTGGACAGCTTACATTCGACACACACATATACATTTATAGGAAAAGTTTGCTTTTGTTCCAGATCAAAGGCTTATAAAATAAAGGAAAGGGCTACTGTTTGATTGTTCAATACCCATCCGAGATCCTAAACCTGATGAATCTCGGATCTTTCTTCTACTCTACACATACACTTAACTTATTCAATTGGATTTGGAATGGTTAAGGGCTGCTACTATAGGCTGCACACATCCTGATTTTATGCAATAAATTTTTGTTACATACGATAGCACACACAGTCACATACTAATTCTTTTTCTGCATATATATATCACACACAACACAATGAAAGGAAAGGTTGTTGTTATTTGTTTCTGTTTTTCGACATTTCAGCAACCAAAATAACAATTAAAAAGGTTGTTTGATGCTCTTATTTGATGAACAATGCACACGCAAATATAATTTAAACCTGGCCGAAGGCCAAAGGGCCTTTCTTGGCCGTTTTTCTCGGACAAAACAGAATGCAAACATAGTGACAACAACATATATTCAGTTTATGAATTTTCACATAAGAATTCAATTTAACCCATGAAAATAATGAAATCATCAATTAAACACAAGTAAGTAACATGCATGGATTTAATTTCTGATTTTAAACACCATTTGATGTTTAATTTGATGATTTTGAAGACACTCAAACCCTACAAAATTTCAGGAACCGTGGGTTCCTATACTCACACTCAAGAACAAAATTGATGTTATTACCTTAAACCTTTCATATATTTGATGCTTGCTTTTGATGATTTTCACTTGATTTCTTCAATCTTGGTTGCAATTTATGAAGGATTAAAGATTGGAGTCGTGGACTTAGAGTGAGAAAGAAGAGAATTTGATTTCTTGCAAACAACAAAAATGACAAGGAACCTAAACTTGGGTGTCTATTTAATCATAACTTGATCGTAACTTTTATTAACTTTTATAAAAATACATAGCTAATAAATGTAATTAAAATTACAATTAACATATTAATTAACTCTAAACTTTTTAATTATTGCTAATCATGTTTGTTGTTGCTGATTGACGTTAATTAAAGTTTAGGTTGTTACGTATCCAGCAGATTCTATAGTTTTGAATATTCTGATCTTTCAAGAGAATGGCTACATCAGATGAATACAATGCAGATAATTTTTGATAAGGAAGAGTTGAAAAGAGACTTCATAAAGGCTCTAAGGCAGAAGCTTGCACAACTGTGAATATGTAAGTTTTTTGGATGCCTTAGTTTGTGTATAACAGTTCTACTTTGTATACATTTCCTTATCTGTAAGGAAACATAAAGTCTTAGTTAAGCATTTACGTTAGGGTGAGATTGTTGGGAAATAATCTAAGTATGTCAAGCTGTTAGTTAGGATTTCTCAAACTGTTAGTAGTATTTCTGTATTTATTACAAAGTTCAACCTGCTAGTTCAAGAAACTCGTGCTGCTAGTGCAAAATGTTCAAGCTGCTAGAGTTAAAGTTCAAGCTGTTTCAGATGTTGATAACAGAAAGTGCTACAAATCAGGAAGTGATAAAGATTTCAAGATTTGTAGATCTTCCAAAGATTTCCACTCAAGAGAAATCGCAGATTGTCAAGGAAACAAATCAGAAGGTTATAAATAGAGATAGACTAGGTCTTTCTTATGTAATCGGTGCTTAAGTAATTCATATTGTAACTTGTATTCTGATTAAGTTTCTCAAGCCTCTAAGGTTGTAAAACCCTAAGAACAATTTGTGTTCTTCGTATATTCAAACAGATTAGAGGTTCTTGTAATCAGTGGTTGGTAATACAAAGGTTTTGATATTAATTGTGTTTACTGATTTACAATGTTCTGTTCTAATTGTTCTGAAAGTTTTTCTTAAACAATTGAGTGTTATTCTGCAAACTTCTTAATTGAACTTTGATTCAAAACAAGATTAATGGTTTAACTTTGATTTATTCAAACTAGTTAGTCTTAGGAGATTTGATCTTGACATATCATTCAGAATAGAAATCAGCAAGAGCTTTCTGGAAATTTTGTCTCCTAGCTTTCTTCGTTTCTGAGCATCAGGCAGATTGGTGACATCTACAGTTCTCTCCGGTATTGGAGGATTGTCGTTTGGTACAACTGGAATAGTTTCAAGAAATATTTTCGGTCCCTCTGTCAGAGAATTTCAACATCTCATCTGATAGGTCATGAAAACTGATGAATTCTAGAAATCGTTCCCTCCACCGAACATACTCACCTCTATAGAGAATAGGATGTTTGGTTTCCGAACCTATGGCTAATGCATCTTTCGACACTGTGATTTGATTAATCAGAATCTTCCAAGTTCTTTTAACGGAAATTGATTGATTTGAACTGGACACTGAATGATTGATCAAATTTGTATTAAGTATGATTAATCTCAAATCAAGAAGAGTAAAACTCGATTATCAAAGGATCAAATTCAATGAATAAAGAGTGAAACTCGATCAGTGAACAATGAAACTCAATTATTAGAGGATCAAACTTGAATCAATGAGTGATGAAACTCGAACAATGAATGGATCAACTGGAATAAGGAACTGTCAAACTTGATTGACACTTGATTGAAACTCGAATGTTAAATGGTCCAACTCGAACAAAGAATGGTTCAACTCTGAAACACCCATCTCAATATAATATAATAGTTAATGGGATTATATTAAATTAACCACAATTAATCTGAATTTGAAGAAAATTGGGCATGACCCGTTCGCACGGAGTCCATATCCCTGTTTTCTTATAAGTTGTAATTTGAAACATACAGTAATTTACAAGATACTTTCAAGTACTTTACAATGACCATCATCAACCCCAAAAGACATCGGGGGTATGTATAGTTACATATCAAGATAAAGTGGTAGACAACTACCCAAAATTCCCCAATGTATAAACTACTTGCTTTACCAAAATATAGGTCTCAGAAAAAGGTCCGCTCAAACTCTAGGACCCGAACTGGCAATCTCCTTGCCTTTGTAAATACCACCTGTGATATATAAAAGTGAGGGTTTGCAAATAAAATTTTCTAAGTGAGTTACTAGATCGATATGGAGTGCAAACATATAACATGTAGTATTATTAAAAATGATAAATAAATGACAAGTGTAATATCTGTTAGAAAATGGGGTGGGCATAGCCCACTAATTTGCATAGGTCACGCGCATAACCTGTTAACCCGCCGTTGCCAACCAACCTGCTTCCATGTCCAGCTATGCAACTCCAACCGGCTTCCATGTCCGGCCACCTACTCCGTAAGCTTCCGAAAGCAGGGATTTATACGCACAAACACGTAGTAAGGTGTTGTATATAATAATAATCTGGATGTCCAGTGAGGCCAATAATAATGAGCATAGCTCACAATAGGGTAGTCAAATGTGATCATGTAAAGCATGAAGTGAATAATCTCCAAGTATAGCATGAAAGTGAATAGACAAACTGAACAGTATCAAGTAAGGTATATTGGCCATAGGCCATGATCAATAATGGACCGCGAATAGGGCAGTATAATAAATTGCCAACTAGGGCAAGATGCCATATAGAATGATGTTCAATAGATATGCACAATGTCATCATTAAAAGAACATGCAATTATGTATGCAACACACACATCAATGCTAGAACTCACTGAAATAGTCTAAAATAGCCTTTGTGTAGAATTATGGCCCAAAAGCTCCTTAATTAATGTTCGAAACCGATATCCGACACTCCTTTCAGATCCATACCTATCAAATCATAATAATTAAAGCATATATAAGCTTTTAATTGTATATTATAAGGTTTTGAAATCCAATTAGGGTGATTAAAGCCTTTCAGTTTAAATTTCCTATCTTTATCGACCCGTTGGGTCCTTTATTGAGTTTTATAGACTTTAGATGATACTTGATGTTAATTTATGTATTATATAACTGTAGCCTTTATAGGCTAGTATAAACATATATCATCAAAATTTAACACCCTCACAACAAAAACTATTCCTTTTATCCATTACTTTCTTGAAATCACATAATTGAAATCAATTCAAGTTTTTGATGACTTTTTTATTGGTTTTCTTACATTTATCAATTCAAAACATCTTAACAATCAATTATCTATCATTAACCATCTTTAAACCTCCATATTTTGGTTTACTACAATTCCACCATAGATGTTATTAAGGAAAAAATGGAACTGAATACACACAACCCCCTTAGAATGAAAAGACGTTACCTTAATTTGATTGTAATTGGTTGCACAAACCCACTAGCCTCCTAGCAACCTTCCAAAGGAATTTCCAGCCCTTGAGCTTTGCACGTGTATGCAGAGGGTTTAAGAGAACGAAAAAAGAAGAAGAAGGGAATTGGGAGAAAAGGGACGCCGATTGGGGGGGTTTTGACCCCAATTGGTCCAACATTTTCAATTAACCCCCTTTCATGTATCAATTGTTTCAACTTTTAGCCACCCACTTCCGTTACCTTTCATATATTTTCACTATTAAAGTTTTGAGGACAAGCTTAAGGCTCTTGTACACATGGCTTTGGGGTTTCTACATACTTCTATGGATTGCTAAGTTACAAGGTTTAAAGCACATAGTGTAAATAGGTAAAGCTTGTGGCTAACAAAATGTCTATACTAATCATAATTAAAATATTGAATTCTAATTCATTTGGGATTTAATAAATTTAATTATTACCTTATGTGAGGATGTTACAAACTCGAATGTAGTTGGATTTTCTCGATTTAAACTGGAGTCAAACTTGAATGAATGTTAATCACAATTAATTTCAACTCGAAAGTAAGTTCTTTAAAACTCGAAGTAGTTTGATTAAACTTAAATTGAGTTTTATCAAACTCGAATGATTGATTTAACAAACTTGAATATCACTTGACTTCTTTTGAAAATTTGATTATAAAACTCGAATAACCTTTAAATTCAACTCGGATGATAATTGATGCAACTCGAATAAAGTGCTTATCAAACTCGAATAAGCCTTTATCCAACTCGATTAAAACCTTTATCCAACTCGAAACCAACTTTATAAAACTTGATCAAAGTACTTTTTCAACTCGAATTAGTCTTGATCAAACTTGATTAAAACTAAAAATTTAGTTTTATCCGAGTTTAAACAGGTTTTTCAAAATTTCAAGTTCAAAAACACAATTTTCAATCAAAAATCCCCTATTTGATCCCAAATTAATTTCGAGTGTTCGTTTTTTTTTTTAAAAAACACTTTTTGCCTAAAAACATATCAAAATCCCAAAATTAGCAAAAATCAGTCAAGAACACTCAAAACTCGAAAATTCACAAAAATTCAAATAACTTTTTGTGTGTTTTGATTTAGAAACTCAGAATAGATTCAATTGATTCGTTTTTAAAATTCGAACCTTCGATCCAATTATCAGTTAAAAGCATTCACTGATTAAAAGCCCTTTGAGGTTTTTGTGATTTCAAAAATATTTTGATGAAACAGTGATACGAAAAATCAAATTTCAGATTTCAAATTCAATCAATTTTTGCCATTTTAGGCTGTGATACCAATTGATATTCTGAATTTATCAATCCCAAACAAGATTTAAATAATAAGATCTACAAGAAACACTAACCGAATGTTTTGATTGATCAAGATCAGAGGATTATACGAGACAAAGAATGCACAAAACCGTGGATCTGATTTCCGTACAAAAGTTAATTTCCATAAAAAGCAGAATGTACGAATTGTACCATTAAAGTACATAACTTTCCTATTTATACAAAAAGTCAAAACTATTAACTAATTACAATAAGACCCCTAGACTTATTATTTTCATAAATTAAGCTAGTTTCCAACAACTTTGATGAAGTAAAACAATGAAAAAGAGTAGAAGACTTGATCTTGAATTGTTGCACCAAAAACTTTCTTGAAAAACTTGAAGAACAAAAGTTGCAAACTTTTGGTCTTTTTGGGAGCCTCTTGGCCAATTTTTTTGAGAGAAAAGTAGAGTGTTTTTTGCTCTTAGATGGTGTGAAGAATGAGAGGAAAGAACTCTCTATTTATAAAGGAGTTTGGTCTTTCAAATGGAGGTGGAGTGTGAATCTAAGATTAAGTGAAAGGGAGATGATGAAAAGGATGAGTTTAGACGGTGAATGGATTGTGTAATAAAAAAATGAAGTCAAACTCTATGAAGTACTACCTATGACCAGATTTTTGAAGATTTTATAATGTATTTTCATTTTTTTTGTATAAGAGTATTTCAAAATGTATTCTTGTACTCCCTTTTTTATGTAAATTCATAAATACTTATGAATGCATTAGTTTAATGAATTGTTTTAGTCTTGTATAATTAATGTTAAGTAAGTTTGTTAATGCATGATTAATCCATCATATCGTAAATCAATTGGATTAATTAATTTGCCGTTTCATCGCACCGATGAAATTGTTTCTAATTGAAATGAATTTCCTGATGACATTTGTTAATCACATTGATTATATGCTAATGACCACTGATTAGGTTATAGCTTGCTAATAACTACTGATTAAGTTGTAATTGCAAACCTGATTTTGTGTCGCTTGTTACAATTTCCCCTTGTAAAAGGAACTTCGTCCCGAAATTTTATCGTGTATCCTCAGGGGTCTTGTTAGTTGAGAAGAGGTGAGGGTACTTCTCTTTCATTTCATGTTCGCGTTCCCAAGTGAATTCTGGAGCACGTCTGTAATTCCATCTGACTTTAACAATTGGTATGCGACTTTGCTTTAATCTTTTCACCTCACATTCCTTGATTTCTACCGGCTCTGCGACAAAACGAAGTTTATCATCAAGTAGAATCTCTTCCAATGGAATGACAAGTGTTTCATATGATAAACACTTCTTCAAGTTTAACACGTGGAAGGTATTGTGCACGCTGTAAAGTTCTGGCGGTAGGTCTAACCGATAGGCTACAGGACCACTTCTCTTCAAGACTTTGAATGGCCTGATGTAACAAGGATTCAGCTTTCCTCGTTTTCCAAAACGTATTACGCCCTTCCATTGCGACACTTTCAGCAATACTCTTTCCCCTACTTGAAATTCCAGAGACTTCCGCCTCACATCGGCACTGCTCTTCTGACGATCGCGAGAAGCTTTTAATCGATTCTGAATCTGTACTATCTTTTCAGTGGTCTCAAGTATGATTGCGAGGCCCGTGACTTGACTATCCCTAACTTCAGTCCAACAGAGAGGTGATCGACACTTCCGTCCATACAATGCCTCAAATGGAGCAGCCTTAAGACTCATGTGATAGCTGTTGTTGTACGAGAACTCCACTAAAGGTAAATGAGTATCCCAGCTCTTTCCGAAATCAATTATGCAAGCTCATTAAATATCTTCTAGGGTTTGGATTGTTCTCTCACCCTGACCATCAGTCTGAGGGTGATATGCAGTACTCATATCCAGGTTTGTACCCAAAGCTTGCTGTAATGACTCCCAACACTTGGATGTGAATCTGCTGTCTCTATCAGAGATGATTGAGACAGGCACTCCATGCCTAGAGACAACTTCCTTGAGGTAAATTTGAGCCAGCTTATTCATCTTGTCGGTCTCCTTGATTGGTAGAAAGTGTGCGGACTTCGTTAGGCGGTCGACTATTACCCAAATGGTATTATACCCACTTGATGTCATTGGCAGTTTTGTTATGAAGTCCATGGTTATCCGTTCCCACTTCCAATGGGGAATCTCTTGTTGCTGCAATAATCCAGATGGTTTATGGTGTTCTGCCTTAACCTTGGAACACGTTAAGCACTTTCTGACATATGTAGCAAAGTCAGCCTTCATGTTAGGCCACCAGTACAGCTCCTTGAGATCATGATACTTCTTATCGGATCCAGGGTGAACGACGTATCTTGACTTGTGTCCTTCATCCATAACCAGGTTTCTTACTCCACTAAAGCTGGGTAACCAGACTCTGTTCATGAAGTATCGATTCCCGTTAGCCCTTATCTCAAACTGTTTAGCCATTCCTCTCAAGACTTCGTTCTTTATATTTTCCTCCTTAACAACTTCCACTTGTGCATCATGAATTAAGGAAGGAAGGTTTAGCTGAATGGTCATCACTAGGGCTCGTACTCTTAACGGCTTAGCTCGTTCTTTTCGACTCAGGGCGTCTGTAACCACATTAGCTTTCCCGGAGTGATAGCGAATCTCACAGTCGTAGTCACTCAGCAATTCCATCCAACGGCACTGCCTCATATTTAATTCTTTCTGGTTCAAGATGTGTTGGAGACTCTTAAGATCCGTGAATACAGTATACTTCGTATCGTACATGTAATGTCTCCAAATTTTGAAGGAAAAAACTACTGCTCCCAGCTCTAAGTCATGCGTTGTGTAATTCACCTCGTGAACCTTTAGTTGTCGTGAAGCGTAGGCTATGATCTTATCCTTCTACATTAACACACAACCCTACCCATTGTGTGAAGCATTGCAGTAAAGTACAAAGTTCTCACTTCCTTCGAGTAAGGACAAAATAGGCGCGCTGCACAACTTGTGCTTTAATAACTGGAATGCCGCCTCCTGGTCATCACCCCAATCATACTTAATGTCCTTTCGGGTCAGTTCCGTTAGAGATCCGACGATCTTAAAGAAATTTTTGATAAATTGCCTATAATACCCGGCAAGACCTAGGAATTGGCGTATCTCTATGGGGGGTCCTAGGAGTTGCCCAATTCTTGATGGCTTCGATTATTGTAGGGTTAACTTGAATTCCTTTACTGTTGATCACATGACCAAGGAATTTTACTTCTCTTAACAAAAATTCGCACTTTGAAAGTTTGCCATACAGTTTTTTCTTTCCTCAACAACTCCAAAATTAGCTTCAAATGTTGTTCATGCTCCTCCTTGTTTCGTGAGTAGATTAAGATCTCATCTATGAAGACAATCACAAACTTGTCCAAATACGGTATACACACCCGATTCGTAAGGTCCATGAATACGGCTAGTGCATTGGTCAGTCCAAATGACATTACTTGGAATTCATAATGACCGTACCGGGTTCTGAAAGCTGTGTTAGGAATATCATCCTCACGAACTTTGACCTGATGATAACCAGACCTTATATCAATCTTCGAATAGAAGCTTGACCCTTGGAGTTGGTCAAATAGGTCGAGAGGGTACCGGTTCTTTATGGTCAGCTTATTTAGTTCCCGATAGTCGATGCACATCCGGAAAGTTCCATACTTCTTCTTTACAAAAAAAACCGGAGCTCCCCAAGGTGAGGAACTCGGTCGGATAAATCCTTTATCCAAAAGTTCCTGCAGCTGATTGGACAGTTCTTGCATTTCCGATGGGGCTAAATGGTATGGAGCTCGAGCCATTGGTGCCGCTCATGGAACTAAGTTGATTTATAATTCGACTTGCCTTGATGGTGAAAGTCCAGGCAGGTCTTCTGGAAAGGCGTTGGGGTAATCGCGGACTACAGGAATATCTTCGAGCCGCTTCTCCTTCAGCTCCTTTTCCGTCATGTGGACTAGGATTGCTTGACAACCCTTTCGCACGCACTTCAGGGTCCTTAGACATGAGATGATGCTTACTTTGGTGTTTCTCCCTTCCCCTTGGACAGTTGAGACCTATTTTTTGGCTAAGGGTAGGCGCACAGTCTTCCTATCGCACTCGATTTCCGCACGGTTCTTCCATAACCAGTGAATGCCTATAACTACGTCAAAACTTCCCAGTTTGACGGGCAATAAATCTATTTCGAATTGTTGACCTACTAGTTCTAAAGAACATCCTCGAATTATGTTATTCATTTTCAGTGTCTTACCGTCAGTAACCTCTATAGCATACGTGGCACTTAATGGTGTAAGAGTGGCATTTATCTTCTTACTAAACTTAGTGGATATAAAGCTCATATCAGCACCGGTATCAAACAGAATAAAAGCATAAGTGTTGTTGAGAAGAAATGTACCCGTGACCAAATCAGGATTTCGTCCTGCATCCCCACTGCCCATGACAAAAGCTCTTCCTTGAGCTCCCCCGACATTTTTCAACTTTAGGCAGTCCTTTTTGAAATGCCCAGCAACTCCACACTCAAAACACCATTTTTGAGATCCGTTGTTGGTGTCGGGATTGGAAGCTCTGCAATACTTAGTTAGATGACCCTGTCTCTTACACTTGCCACAGGGATTCGTACACTGTCCGTTGTCATGATGATTGCACTTAGTGCAATAGGTTTTGGTGCCAATGTAGATTTTCTTGGATTCAAACCCAGCTACGTAGGTCTTGATTGTCTTTTTTTTTCTTTTGCTGATTCCCCAAATTCTTTACTGAGCGGTCCTCCCACTTCCACTTGTTGTCCGAGCTTTTGGCAGCCGCCGCCCTTTGGCGTACTACATGTTCCATCAGATTGTTTCTCATACGGATGGCATTTTGGATTGTCGTTGGGTTGGAAGAGGTGACGTTTCCTTGGATCTGAGGAGAGAGGCCCTAGATGTATCGTTCCACTCTTTTGTACTCCGGGATGACCATCCCAGGACATAAGAGACTTAGCTCGTGAAATTGGTTGGTGATTCCGGTGATGTCCGTTACTTTCATGGACAGATTCCAAAACTCCGCTTCCATCTTTTGGAGTTTGCTTCGAGGGCAGTACTCGTCTGTCATCATTTGTTTTAGGTCAGCCCAGGGGAGTTGATAAGCCACATCAATTCCCACTGATTGAACATAAGAGTTCCACCAAGTAAGGGCTCCACCCTGAAGCGTATGAGTGGCGAACTTCACCTTGTTTTCTTCAGTGCAGTTGCTAACTCGGAAGACGGACTCCAGTTTCTCGAACCATCGAGTAAGACCAAACAGCACCCTCTGTGCCATTGAAATACTTGGGTTGGTAGCCTAAGAATCCTTTGATGCTGCAACCCCGTGGGTTATTTTCCGCCCCTACAGTAACTTCACTGCTTCCGGATCCATTTTGGCGGTTACTTTCAACAGCTGCGATGGCATCAGCTACCCTTTGAGCTACTAGTTGCTCGATTTTCGCGGCGTTCATCCTTCGTGGTGGCATGATCTTGAAGTTCAGAGAAAAAGATAAGTCTATGGGTTTGAATTTTTTCGAAGGCAGATAGTCTACATATCATCAACACAGATTTATAAATAAACTTATTTTTCATTAAATATTGCTTGGTTATAACCTTTTACAACATTGGGTCGGGGTTTCCCCAAAAAATTTCAAGCCTTAACTTAACTAGAAAATATACCAAGTTACAAGTACAAATACTATAATAATAAAGAAAGCACTAGGTGTGAGACGTCTTGGAGGCTTCTCCCTGCTCCAGAGCGTTGAGCCGCTGTGCTAGTGCGGTGTTTCGTACCTCGCACTCCGCTAGACGTTGTCAGTGCTCTTCTATTCCATCTTGGTGGATTTATTGGACATGCTGGTTGGCTTGGTTGGGAAACTGGGTATGGGATAGACTCCCATCGGGGTATTATTACCCTTTTTCATGCGGTGAATTTCATGAGGGGCCCATTGGGATGTGGGCAATAGGTTTTGCGGGAGGGGACTTGGGGATGATAAGGTATGTATGAAGGGGCCACCAGAGATGGTGGATCCTCCTCGGATGGTTCTCCCCAACCGCTAGAGGATTCTTCCTCTTCCATGGGTTCTTCTTCAGACTCCTCCATTGGTTCTTCTTCAGAGGGGTCTTTTGAGTCGATAAAAATCTTGGTGTCCTCTTGGTCCATGGGTACATACTCGTCCTCAGAATTAAAGAGAATAATGATCGTATTGTTCGACATTTTCTGAAATCAGGGTCCAATTATAGTTGTTTTAGTCACTAGCAAAATGTTTTAGTTTTCTTGTAGCAGTTATAGTCTAGGGTACTAATGCAACCTAATTCACTATAACCTGTCTCTGATACCAATCTGTCACACCCCGTTACCCCGGTTGGCAACTAGGCGTGACGTCGCGGAAACAAAGGCATAATCATAATGAACGACCTTTAAATGGGACGTTTTCGAAATACATAAAATATAAATATCGTTTTACAAGCATCACAAAATACAAAGTCACTAGTGCGGAGATTAAAATACATGACAAAAAGTTTATGTTATGAAATGTAATCTCTGCAATGTTTAGAATGCACGAAGACTCTGAAAAACTTGTTGATCTTGTAAACGTGCCAGGAACATGATACCTTAGCATTTACGAACCTGAGAAAAACATGTTAAATACTTTAACATAAATTTGGTGAGTACATAGGTTTACTCGATAAGTAAGACATTGTATGGAAACACAAGATTTCAGTGAGTTGTAAAATAAAAGCGAATCATATATTATAAGTATTAACATATGCCTTATGACCCTGAAACTTAACTTATGAGTGCCCTTGTGGAATCCAACACCATAATACCAAGATATGTCAAATAATTATGCATCCGTTTACAATTGGCGCGACCAACCCGGATGGGGGCGTCAACCCAGATAGATCTATCCACAATATTCACATTTACGTAGTAATTAACAGTTCATGATTGAGGGCGGTGGTGAAGTAACAATCTTATGTAATACGAAAAATGATTCAGGCACTTGTGTCCATATAAAATAAAATGTTGAACATGTATTCTCACCCCAAAATAAAACGCACAATTAAAAATGGGGCTATGAAAACTCACCGTAAAAAGTGATGGCAAATTGAGCGTAAAATGGAAGTTTCATTGATGACTTGTGATGAACTTAATGTGTTTAACCGAGTCCTAAATGATGTGAGAGACTTAATAACTCCCATAAACGATAATATGCATTTATCTTGGTTTTTATGTTTTTAAATCACCCAACTTAACAAGTTCATAAATAAAACCCACTTAAAAACGTCAAGTTTATATATATAATTTTCCAGCTTTTATCGAGGTTTTTCGGCCTACTTCGTGGTTGTTTTTGACCAAGCTCCAAAACGATTTGGGCTTTCGTTTTCGTAGTCATAAAACTACTATATACAAGGAATTTTTCGAGGTAAAACCGACCATTATTTGAGGTGTTTAGGTTAGGGAAAAGGCTCGTTAAAAACCCTATGTAGGCCATTTTTGAGTTGTTAGACTTTCCGGTTTTCAAATAATATTTGGGGGTTCAAAACTCCATATTAAATTATGAAAACCTCCAGATAATTAGTTAAGACATAGTTGTAACTTTTGAAATTAGAATCAACTCTTTTCATTAAGTTTTGAATTAGTTATGATTTTTCAAAGTCGATGTAATATTTATGCCGAAAATCCGGATTTCATATCCTTGAAACAACTTGTGATTCTTGTTGTTTATTCAAAAACTACATGTATAAAAGGCTATGAAACATATTTATATAACTTGTTTTCGTATTATTCATGCTTTCATTATGTCTTTATATATTTATAAACACATTTGAAGAAACAAACATTAAAAATAAAAGCTAGATGTTCATAAACTTGGTTTTTGATGAACTTTGTTGTTGTTGGTGATTATATATTATTATGCAAGACTTGTAATTACATAAATAAAAGGAGTAATAAGTTAGTATTAAGGTATTATTTACTTACTTTGATGAATTAAAACAATGAAAAGAGTAGATTACTTGATCTTGAATTGTTGCACCAAAAACTTTCTCGAAAACCTTGAAGAACAAAAGTTGCAAACTTTTGGTCTTTTTGGGAGCCTCTTGGCCGATTGTTTTGAGAACAAAGGAGAGTGTTTTTGCTCTTAGATGGTGTGAAGAATGAGAGGAAAAAGCTCTCTATTTATAGAGGAGTTTGGTCTTTCAAATGGAGGTGGAGTGTGAATCTAAGATGAAGTGAAAGGGAGATGATGAAAAGGATTTGATTTAGATGGTGAATGGGTTGTGTAATAAAAAAAATGAAGTCAAACTATATGAAGTACTACCTATGGCCAGATTTTTGAAGATTTTATAATTTATTCTCATTTTTTTGGTATAAAAGTATTTCAAAATGTATTATTGTATTTCCCTTTTTATGTAAATTCATAAATACTTATGAATGCATTAGTTTAATGAATTGTTTTAGTCTTGCATAATTAATGTTAAGTAAGTTTGTTAATGCATGATTAGTGTCACTAATCTTAATTTAATTATGTAGTTAGTTGAACTAATCCATCATATGGTAAATCGATCGGATTAATTAATTGTCGTTTCATCGCACCGATGAAATTGTTTCAAATTGAAATGAATTTTCTTATGAAATTTGTTAATCACATTGATTAATTGCTAATGACCACTAATTAGGTTATAACTTGCTAATAACTATTGATTAAGTTATAATTGTTAACCTGATTTTGTGTCGGTTGTTACATATTGAGTGGAAAGTTGAAATATCCAGGTTTGTTGGGCTTCTTCGCTTTATCAGGGTAATTGGTTCTAAAATAAAGGATAAATATTTAATTGAGGGGCAAATTTTCTTTCACTACAAGTTTACATTACTTTATATCATTTTCTAAGTATGCACACCTGCAGGGCGAGAAAAGATAAATTCGTTTATTTTACTTTACTCTAGTTTCTTTTATTTCTTTTCAATGTTTAACTTTAGTCTTATCTTATCTTGGCTTGATGAAAAAAATATTCAAAAAGATGTTCTTTTGTTTTCATTTGAAAAATCTCAACAAAAAAAGAGACAGTTTATTTTTCGTTATTTTAACGGTCTTTTTAAAATCCCAAGTTTTTTTAATTTAGCACAATTTTTTTGTTGTTTGCGGTTTGGTTTGGCACAAACACGGCCCACCTTTTTCTTATAAAAGGGAAGCCGAGGTTAAACTTTGACCCTTCTTCTTCCTTTTCTTCTTCGACCCTCCAGACGACCAAAACCACTGTTGTTTTCAAAATCTCAAACACACAAACCTCACTTTTTCTTACATTTTTCACGTAGATTTCGACTTCTTAGTGCATCTCAACCATCACGTAACACCTATTTCTACTTTTTTCAAGTTTTAACATACATTTGTATGATTTTTAATTTGGGCGATTATATAGGGATTTTCGATCTGTTTTTTTTTTTTTGCATTTTTAGGTTAGATCCATGCATTTTAGGTGTTTTTGTTAGTTTAAATGTTGCTCGTCTTCACTTTTCGAGTTAGGATATGCATTTTTAGGGTATTTTGTCTTAGGGTCACTGCAGTTGTATGCATGTGCATGAACTCATTAACTATTATTAAATAAATTACTCTACGTACAACTTCAGGTACAACCGAACTTCAGATGGCTATACGAACTTCGGATGGCCTTAGACATCCGAACATCTGATGTGAACCCCAACCGGATTTTGGATATCTGAAGTTCGGTCCTCATCATGCATACTTGAACATATTGTCTTGGACCTCAACCGACCTTCGATTATGGGTCCATCCAAACTTCAGACCATCCGAAATTCGGGCCACACCTCATATGTGGTTTGTCTTATAATTTTTTCCTAAGTTTCTAACATTGGTCCTAATCCGAACTTTGGATCATCCGAAGTACTTAATATTGTACCTCATCCGAACTTCGGTCCACATTCGACGTTCAACACTTGTATATTTTTTTCTCTTACTTCAAAAAAAAGACCAAACAGAAATTTCCAAATATAGAACAAGTTCCTTGTTCTTGCACCTTTGGTCCTTGTTGGTCATAGGTATTTGAGTGAACATGTCTATTCTAACATCGATCTCTTAACGATCGACTTTGGATTTCTATTACTAGTATTCTTATACTACTGAAAGAAAACCCGATGCTTTAAACGACATATATAAGTTCTATCTCATACTTGTGTCAGACTGTGTCTCAATGATTTATATATATGTATTAGTCTGATTTCACTAACCGATTTGCATTCTACAGGACTTATGGAGCACGATCAAATTCCCACCCTCACAATTCCCCGCCGACCCATACCACTTAACAACAGGGAGCTGCCAGAATCCGCCCAGCTAAACCCAGCCTTGTTTACCGAGTTTGCTCCTCACAACTGGCAGCTCGACCTTTCTGCCCTCCGTGATGAAGCTGAGGATATCACTTTTGATATCCTCCAAGGCCATCCTATACTCTACGCCCTCACCACCACAATCTCCTTTTCCTTCATTTACCTTCAATAGTTTTGGTTTCACCTCAAGTACATTGATGAGGCAATCCCTCACTTTGTCACCAAAATAGACTCCGTTCCCTTCTGCCTAACCCTCAATGCCATTCATCATATTCTTCAACTACCCACTTAATATCTTTCCCCCACCAAATACTCTTACGCACCCATCCCAACGCACCCATCTCTCTAGCGTCCTCTGTGTCAACTGAATAACTCGACCTGGGGTTCGGGGAACACATCTCTACGTGCAGAAGAACTCGTGGAACTCTGACCCTGTGTTGGAGTTCTCAACTCCCCCAACCTCTGATCTCCCGGTCGTGGTTCTGTATAAGCTATCCACTGATGTCTTACTCGCCCGCAATTAAAACACAACGGGTCTCTAAAAGTACAATCAACCTGAGTATGGCCAAGTTGGTCACAATAGAAGCAACAACATGTCGGGGATCACACTCCCCTGATTGTCTCTACCTACAACTCTTACACCACCTCTCCCTTACAATCGAACAAGAACTCGATGCTCCTCCCTTACGATCATACCCACTGAAATGGCTACTCCTATCAACTGACCTACAGTCAAATCTTTGTGAAGATCGATCCCTTTGTCTCTATGCACCCTCGGACTCCACACGTCATCGGCCGTTGCATTAAGGGGGAAGACATCAGGGGCGACTATCCCTGTCTCTTTAGGGGCTCGAGAATAACTAGCTGACTGAATCTGCCTCGGCTGCTCTACTACTAGGTTTGACGGGTCAGCTCACTCTCTCTCCTCCTGGTCAGCTCTACTGCCATAGCACACATCGGTAAATAGCCAGTATCAATAAACTCCCTGATCTTTTTACGCAAACCCATCATGAATCTATTTATCTTCCTCAACTCCGTGCTAACTTGTAGCAGTGCAAACAAACTCAGGTCTATGAAAATTTTCTCATACTCGTCTAACGATCTCTGCCCCTGGAATAATGTCAAAAAGTCAATCTCTAGCTGCACGCATCAATCCTCTTGGAAATATTGCTCCTCGAATCGAACTTTAAACTGGTCCCATGTCATAACATACGCCCGCTTATCTCCCATGGTGTATCCTACGGTCCTCCACCACTGCTGGGTAGTAGTCTGTGGCTGGGCACTAGTGAATGTGGTCATTTGATCGGGGTGGCAGCTTGTAATTTGGAAAGCCATCTCCATGTCCTTCAACCAGTACATGGCCTTAATGGCCCTGGGCTCTACATGATACTCCAGTGGGTGTGCTGTAAGGAACTCCTTATACTTACATCCCTTGCCTACACCAAGTGCTACCCAGCACCTGAATCTCAACCCTCAGATGATCCCCCTCCTCAACCCCCTGAACCACCTGCTCCCTGAGTCAGGGACCAAGAGCCTCTGTACGTCCCCGCTCATATGCCTCCTGCAAGATGCATCATTAAAACAACAGTCAGCTATGACACAGATCAATAAAAGACTACTTACTGAAGTAGTCACTATCTATTGTCCACGCGGCAGGTATTTACTCGTCACTGTCGAATCTCTAACCTTTAGTCATGTCCCCAAGACGCATCATTAAAACAACAGTCAGCTATGAAACTGGTGAGTTACAATTAAACAACAATAATTAAATTACTATGAAAAAGTTGGCACATTATAACAACTGAATTATCAACTCTACATGTGGCCGGCATCAATGGCACGACGCCTCATCTGGAATGATCCAGAATAGCCTGCGTAGCCCACTCCACGATATAATGGCTATGTCAGGACCTCTGGGGTTGGGAATGACCCAACATGCCTCTACTCAACGTATCACAACTCAACATGTGCTACACGTGCTCTATTATGTGCTAATAGTCAATCAACATGTAAAAAGGATGCTCAAGGGACACGGATGGTAAAATAATATATCTCTTTTAAAATACTATTATCAACGTGAGTGCATCTCGTAAAACAGGATACTTAACTCACCTAAAGCGCTACTATAATCAACGGTATCAACTACGGTCTCGACATGTTCCAGGCTCAACTACGGTTCCTAGAAACACATAAAACAAAATTACAATATAAATACTACTCAACTGGCACATACTAAGTAAGCTAATAATACCACATGTTCCACATTAACCAACTAGTCAAATCACACGAGCGCGGCCATGGTCGTGATCCCTAGTTCGCAGTCACACCCACGACTATCCACCTCGACTGCGCCCCAACGCCAGCAACCACCATAGCCGCCTCACCCTAATCAAGGTCACGATGCGGTAACGAACAGAATAATAGCAAACTCTCTTCTTCTCTGCCACGGGGTTTTAATTCCCAACTCAATTTCCAACCACTTTAGGGAGTATTAATCCTCCCAAAACTACACCAACTTAGTATTACAACAATTCAATTCACTTAACAGTTAGTTAACCTTAATTGGCCTCTTGTGCTTGATTTAAGCTTGAAGTGAAGAAGGTGCTGCAACTTCAATTACTTGTCTTGGTGGCTTCTTGTCCTGATCACTTTCTTTCTTATCCAGCTAAAGAAACACACACACATACCCTTGTTTCTGAGTTTAGGGAAAGAGTAGGCAACAACAATTTTTAACATTATATATGTTTAATGTTCTGAACCTAATTAGAATGCTATAATACTCGACACTCATTAATTAATTGGTCGTTGCCCGTTGATTCTCCTTTTTGAACACGTCAAATCTCTGTTATCCTTTACATCATTATAACAACCTTGATTAAAGCTAATTTTGGTTATTATCTCAACCTATTATAATTTACACGTAATAGCGACGCAATTAGCCAAGCATGTGTGATTGACCAATTAAATTCAACCAACACGTAAGGTTTATAACCTAGGCCAATAAACAAATTCCACATACCTGCTGCTAGTTTTGGGATGTTACAAATGCATTTAATAGTTTTAGGGTAAATTACAAATTTGGTCCCTGTGGTTTGGTGAAACTAACGAATTTGATCCCTAGACTTCATTTATCACACCGACAATTTCTATTTTTAATTTTTGTTACGGGTTTTTTCCTTTGACCGTTTGACTTTTCTAAAGTTTTTAAAGATTACTTTTTTTGTGTAACACCCTCGAAATCGGCCCCCCGCTGCTAACATGATCTCTGACCCCCTGAGATACACATTTAGACTCGAATATGTAAGCTTTGACAACTCGTGAGTACACAAGGGTTAGACTCAGCAGCGTAAACACAAACACACAGCAAATAACACATGGCAGATAATGTAACTCAACTCTTATCTATACATATCAGCCTCATCTTTGGTACCTCCATCACGAAGTATGAGATCCAATAACATTGAGAATCACTTCTCTCGTGAGTACGTCTCCCCACAATCACACTGGGCATCCTATCCCTTGCGGGAAACCCTCCCCACTGCTAACAGGCCGCACACAGCAGCCACACAATAAAGCACAGGATCGACATGGCTATAAACTCTTCCATATATGTGGTAACCGAACACAGGGCTAGGTGGGGCTACTCAGCCCACACGACAACACATCGCGGATGTCAGTCCACGTTATAACCCATCGGGGACAGCGGCCTCCACGATAACCTATCGTGGTCATTGGCCCCTGCGATAACCCATCGTGAATATCAACTCCCGTGATAACCCATCGCGGAGATCAACTTCTGCGATAACCCATTGCGGACCCTTGCCTCCCCGATAACCTGTCGTGGACAACTCGGGTGGATCTCATCTCATACTCTCACTCTATCTCAGCTCATACACATAATTATCACAATTATATGAGAGATAGGTCATACCTGAAGTGCAACTTCCCTTTCTCGTATCACAATTATATATCCCATATAAATAGTTAAAGACTCGTAAGGACGGTGCGCACTTTGAAAATACTCGTATACTCACCTAATGCGCGGTAGCTAACTATACTAATCTGGCAGACCCAAATCTATTTTGTACTAATCTCTACCGCCCCATGTACACATAACAGATCCCAACGGATGAACCCAAGCCCTACAGATAAGCCCTAACACCCAATAGTCAATAACACAACTCATATACCCCAAAAATGTAGCCCAAATAGGACCCACGACCCAACATCCCAATCTAGCACAAAAAAACTTATCGCGGTCGCGCTGCCCCTATTGCGGGGCGCGTTCCCACTGCGAGCAATGCACATGAACCCTACCCCGCGCTACTCATCGCGGTCGCGCCCAACCCATCGCGACCGCGATCGCGGTGAGTTGCAGGACCTATGTTTTTGCACAGCTTCTGCCCAAGGGAGATTAAATCCCAATTCGATTCCCGCCCATATAAACTCATAAAAATCATACATAAACACTTGCTAGACCAAATCCCATAATATCATAACATATAACATTCAAACTCAATGAAATCAAAACCTCACCTTACGTCCAAACATGAAGAAACACAAAGATGAAAGCTTGGAGATGATTCACAGCATTTTAATCCATTGAGTTATGGCTTCCTTCCTGCTCCAACCAAGTCACATGCACACACAATACACTCTTGTAAATATTTGGAAGTGGAGGAATTAAAAACGTGTTATATGTACATACTTATCTGTTTATATCGCGGATTCGACACCGATACCCGACTCCGGTATCACAATATTCGCAATTAATATCAATAAAATATGTTTAATCTTGTGGTCTCATAATTATTAATAATCCTATAAAATTATAACCCGATGACACGTATACCCGACCCAATGACGTATTAATTCCACTAATCGCAATATCTTTGGCCCAATACAATATTAATAATATAATTAGCCAATAAATTAAATTCACGTAATATATCTGAAAGACGGGGTGTTACATTTTGTCCTTTTGCTACTTATAGTTTTAGTCCTTATGGTTTTCCAATTAATTATTTTTATGGTCTCTTTTTAAAAACTTTAATTTTTATTTTTGTTTTTTATTTTATATTCTAATATACCAACCATTTATTTTTATACACACACACACACACACACACACACATATATATATATATATATATATATATATATATATATATATATATATTATACATTGTTCAACTTTTTTAATTTTCATCATCATATTGTTTTCTTTTCATAATAAGTATTTATATGTTTTATTTTTCATGTTACGTATCAAAATTCTTTTATATATTATTTATATATTTAATTAACAAGTAGATAATATTTCATATGTTTGATACCCTTGAAATATTCTTAATAATTTTTAAAAGCATTAAAGTTTGGTTCTCGATGGAATCTTTGAAATTTTTGTTATCTTTCAATTTTTTTATTAAAATAGAATTTAACTACATGTTACACATAGCATTATTACAAAACAAATTGTATCAATTACATGTAAATTATTTAATTTTTACTAGATTTTGATGATAATAAATGTAACATCCCGACATTTGACCTGGTACGTGGATTTTTATTATTAAATGTTTAATTTATTAATATTTTGTTGGTCGAACAGAATCCCGATTATGGATTATATGTGTCGGGATTGAGATATAGGTGGCACTGGATTGTTATTTTAGTGGATTATTAATAATTATGAGAACACGAAATTAAATGGGTTAAATTGATATTAATGTTGAAAATATGATATCGGGTTCGGATTATTGGGTACCGACCTGCTAAAAATAGAAATATATATGTAGCCTTTTTGAAATCCTTTCCCTTCTTTTGCCTTGCCATCCAAGAAGTTGAGAGTGTGCGTGTGTATCTGGTGGGCTGGAATCAGAGGAAAGCTACAATAATTGAAGATTGGTTGCTGGAATTCCTCCTCCATCATAACTTCCTTGTGTTCTTGAGGTACAAGAGGTAAGAAACAATGAAAATTTGTTGAAATTTGTTGCTAAAATTCGTGTATATGTTACTGAATTCATGGAATTGGATAAGTAGTCTCTAGAGAGTAGTTATACGAGTTCGTAGAGTTCTGTATAGCTAGAAAATCAAATTATGGGGTTGTTGTTACCCCTGGTCAGCCATGAAAAAGGAACAGAGCAGACTTGTTCGTCGGTGGTTGTGGTCGCGACCCCATGAGCGCGGCTGCGATAAGTAGGACGCGGGCAGGTGAAAGGTTGCTCTCTACGGATCTTATCTTGACGTGACACCTTCCAACGAGTGCGGAATCCTCGTTAGTGGCTTGACGGATAGACCACGCACACCGAAAACACGGAGACTAGCACGGTGATAGACGAACAACGGATCGTCCCAACACGGTGATTCTCTCCAACGAAACTCTCTGATTGCTAGCAAGTTCGAGATCGCCCTTTTGCTTAATCTCTCTGAAAATCTGCAAAAGTCTAATAATTAATTGAATTAACCCTTAATTATACTGACTGGTTCAACTTTGTCTAGGACAAGTTCGAACTTGGCCCAAGGCCTATTCGAACTTGTCCTCCTAGACAAATTCGAAATACATCCTACAAACCTATGTTTGAACTTATCTTTGAACTAATGTTTGAACTTATTGTAATACATTACACAAAGTTCAAACATACATTCAATTAATATCAAACATATATAATCAAACATATATATAAACACTTGTTAGTATTCAATATCAAGTAAATTGACTAACACAAAATGCTATCTATACTTAGACTGCTATCGTCACACAGGATGTATTAACAGACTCCCCCTTGATGATAGCTTCTAATTATTTACATTTTGTCTAACTACTTGAACTATATAAGCTATTACCTGCATATAAGCCTATATCGATACATACTCTAACTATCTTTTGGAATTTCCTAGCCTCTGATCTCCAGCCTTCATGAAAGAAGATAGGCTGATCGTGTAGCTTTCGTAGGTCATCCTTAGATAGATTTATTAGGTGCAATGGATCATACACTCTCAAAATAACTTTGTCTTCTGTATCTTCCATTACTGCTTCAGCAGTATCATTATCTATGTACCACCACTTCATGTTTCTGAGAACGTCTTGTGGCATAGACTTCAGTGGCACCTTCTTCAAACATTTGACGGGTTTGTAAACCATTTTAGCCAATGGTCTTCCCGTGTGAGGATCCATCCTTGATTCATCCTCCACTCTTTTTCTAGACCTCGGCTTGAGTCTTTTGAATTTTCCGGATCTTCCCTCTTTTCTGATTATCTTTGCAATAACTTCAGCATAAGGGTCCTCACCGATATTAATCAACTCTTTCCAGGCTAACTCCTTCACTTCTACATTTGGCAATGTGTTAAACACTTTAAGCGTTCGCCTTAGATATTGGAGTCCGTCTCTTCTCTTTAAAATAAATAGCTGCAGATCCCTGTCAAAGAACCAGCTAATAATTCCACCAGAGAGATTTTCAGAACCTGGCACTCTCATCCTCCTTTTCATCTTTGGCTCTGTCTTCTTCTCTTCCTTACGGAACCACAGATTCAACAATTCAGCTTTGGTTGGTTCTTTCTCAGCTTCCTTCAGTTCAGAATCTTCTACAGAGGCCAACTTAATCTCATCGATATCAATCACATTTTGCTCGTTCTGCACGTATAGTTCTGTGATGGGTTGTGAATGAATGATCACTTCATCAACGTTATCGTCTTCATCTTCCATGATCTCATCATCAGATTTCCAATCTACTATGTCTTCAGGCACAAACTCCCTTTCTTCCAATTCTTCGACATCATCTTACAAATCAAAAGTTATTTCTTCCTCTTCAATATCCATTAGAGCCTCAATCATTTTGCTCTACAGACTTTGAAGTCTCACCTTCAGCTCCTTCCACTGCAGTAGACTGACCTGGCTCCCCTGAACTGTTGCATGCTGAGCAGTTGGAAAATCTTCTAGCTCACTTTCTTTTCTGGCCTCGGGGTCATTATCGTCGTCATCTTCTCTCCTTATCGCTTCAGCTTTTCTGCAGCTTGTCTCCCCCTGAGCTTGAAGATTTTTCAGTAACTGCTCCAGGAGGGACTTCATTGACTTAATCTCAGACGCTTGATCAGCAACAAATGTTTTCAGTTCAATGTTCTCCTGATCAAGTCTGGCGTTATGCGCTTGAAGCTCTTTGACTACTGTAGTAAGCTGGAAGATTTGGACCGATTGGAAATCCACTTTTCTCCTCAGCTCTGTAAAACGCTGATTCTCCGTGAATGTGGATGATGTAGATGGAATGGATGAGATTGGTGATGGTGTGATGGATGGTTGAACGGATGGCTGAATAGCTGGAGTTTCAGGTGCTAGAGCAGAAGTGGATGAAGCTCCCTGCATGAATCTGTGCCTTTTCGCCCTTTGCCTTGGCACGAGAGGGGTAGGATCTTCTGCTTCATAATCAGAATCATCATCATCTGATTCTCTAGCCACTCTCTTTTCTCCCTCTCTTTCACTGACCACAATTCTTGATCCGTATCTGCCTATTCGAACAGATGGATCAACCGATTCTACTGCTACTTCTTCGACTTCTACCTCTTCAACTTCCTCAGACTCCGATTCTGAAGTGGTTCATCACTTGACCCTCTACCTCAGCTTCTCTTTGATCCTGGATCTCAAATTCCATTTCCTCATCAACGGGAGGTTGATATTCGTCAATGTCTCTCATAAGATCATCGTAATCAGCTGGAGGCTCCAAGATAGAATCAATAAGCTCAGCAGCAATATCTTGTTGTGCCTGAGAACCATGAGCCCAAATTTCCTCTAGAGTCTCTACTTGAGGATCAACTTCTGGGGCCACGCCTGAAGGGCCCGCAGCATCCGACGATGGACCTGCTGCCGATGACTCCTGAATTCTGCTTGACCTTAGCCTCGAAGCCTGAATCGGTCTTTCCTGAGCTCTTTGCCTCCTTCTCGGTTGCGGTGGAGGTCGTTGCTGTTGTTGAGGCTGTTGTTGCTGTTGCTGCACTGGCTGCGGCTGAGGCCCTTCTCCAGCCCAGTTCTCCCCTTCTGGGGCAACAAACTCTGGATCTACCACTGCACCAAAGAGAGGTGCATCAAGTGGTCTGACCTGCTCAGCCCTACGGGCATTGTGTGACTGGCAGTCAGCAAAAATACGTTTATCAAAAACTGCCACACTTTGAATATCTGGTAATTGTGGCAAATTCGGCAAAAAGTGACGGATCAACATCATCACAAAACGTGGATACATTAAAAATCTTTCCCGCGCTGGAGCCGTGATCTGGTGCACGAACTCCGCAAAGAACATCTCCGAGTAGCTAAAACTCTTATTATACACCAAGGCAATCATAGTCGACTGCATCTTGGATACGATATAGTCAAAACCCGCCTTTTTCGGTGCAAAGCACACCATAATCACGTGCGCCAGGTACCTCCACTGGCCTATTAAACCACTCTTCATATAAGAAGCTTTAGCGATATCTAATCCATAACCCTTGCGCAAAAAGGCGCTTGCCTTATGTTCAACGTGAAATCGATTGGCCCTGCCTCTTGTTCTACAGTCCCGAGTTGCAAAATCTGGCGCAGCATGTCAGCAGAAAACACTATTGGCTGCCCGCCAACCCTTGTCCTTAAAACTGTCGGTGTCACCGTACAATCAACCTGTAAGTGATCCCAGAATTGCCTAACATAAGGCAATATTATCTACACGTTATGGGATAGTGCATACGAGACCCTGGAGTGTGCCAAAAACTCCACCATCTGCCTAAAGGCCTGAGCTTCGGGAAGCTCTCTGTCTGGCGATATTACCATATTATGTTTCTGGAAAATTGCTCTTTCACCCATATCTGCACATTAAACAATAACATATATTAGAAGTGAAAAATATAAATGAAACTTGTTTAATTTCGAATTTGTTTTATTTTGAACTTACATAAGTCCAAAATCCAACACATTCGAATTTCTACAAGTTTGAATATAAAATTATGCAAACATTTCGAATTTAATAATAGATTCGAAGGACATGTTCGAATTTGACTGAATTCGAGTTTGGTGACAAATTCAAATTTCTTGACAAATTCGAACATGATGAACATGTTCGAATTCGATCACTTTCGAACACAAATCCATGATTTTAACCCCATTTGACTTAGAAATTAGTATCATCTAGTCCTATTAGGTTCTAATCGAAGATGTATATAATTTATTTGAAGTTTTACCGGTTGAAACTTGTGATTTTGAATCACAAAATTTAAACCCTTAAAACTTCAAAATTTGTCGATTTTTTGCTATAAATGAGTCCTAGGATACCTAAATCTTGTATAATACTGATGTTTATATCTGGATTTGAAGGTAGATTCGAACACAAGTGGACAAAACTTCGAGAAAGAGTGTAAAAATCGAAATCGGTAAAGTCGAAGGTAAATTCGAAATCGCAGTGGGCAAGTTTGAAGCAATAAAATCGAAGGTAGGTGACATAAATGAGTCCCTGTTGACCTTTATATACTAACCACATTCGAACTTGTACTTAAATTCGAATTTACTGACAGATTCGAAAATTAATTCGACTTTGTCTTAAATTTGAACATAATTGAAAATTTTGAAAATCTTTGAATAAAATTCAACTTTTTCAACTTTTTTCGAGTAACGGAACAAACTATGCAAAATTTATTTACATCAAGCAATAGATTTTCATGTAGTGTTCGTTTATTCAACTAAAAATGTATCCTTAGTAATTTTGACCATTTTCCTAAAAAGAAAAATAAAATAAAATAAGATAAGATTAAATAAAATAAAATAAAATAAAGTAAAATAAAATAAAATGCAAGAAAAAAAAATTTTGAATAAAATTTAAACTTAAACTACTCTAAAATACTTTTAAAAATGCACATCCTATACTAACAGAATACTTTTTGCGAGAAAGTCAAAGAAAGGTTCAATCAGATAACGGTGTCAAGTACGCACTTTCAGTATTGCACTCTCACACTTAGGAATTTTTTATTCCTTGATTGTTTGTCGTGACACACATTACTAGGCGATTGTTGGTATTATTTTCCCTTTAAACATGTTACACTTTGGAATATCCCTTGGCCTTTTTATTTATCAAGAAACTACCCTACGTGTCTCATACTTAGACATACTTTTATGATCAAGGCATACACACAATGATTATAACTTTTCGGTATTGCAAATTTTCTTTAAAAGCCAAACGTCGGACACAGTTCTGTATTTACATACAACAGAGTGTCTTAGTTTATCTTAAAGTTTATTTTTAAAGCTAGCAAGACAGCGGTGACAGGTCTGTACTGACGTACAACAAAGCGACTTATCTTGCTAACTCGAGTCAAACCAGAAGCAACAGGTCTGTACTTACGTACAAAAAAGTTACTTGTTTTGACTCTCAATTCACTTTCATGATTTTCCTATTCTTTTCTTTTCTTTAAGATGTATCTGATGTGACTATACATCCCTCAGAAAATTTGCATACCTCATTTAGAATCATTGTCTGTATGTCTCTAACATAAAAATTAAGACCCTTTGGTCATACATCTAAGTTAGTTACACATATGACTTTTTCTTGAATATTTTATTAGCCTTGAGATTTCCTTTTGTGTATTATGCCTACCAACACATCAAACTAGAAAATGTATATCACTTAGAGTTTTAGGTGCATTATGTGTGAAAGCTTAACACTTAGAGATTGTATCGACTTTGCTAATTTTCGTCACTTTGAACCTATGTATCTAAGACTTAGCTCATTTTCTAATATTCTCTTTTTTTTAGCTTTTTATGGTTTTCTCTCTTTTTTTCTTTTGTTTTTCCTAAATAAGAGTATGAAAATAAATTAACCTACTAACTTACTATAAAAGAAAGAAATTCTATGAACCTACTAAACTTACTATAAAAAAAAATAAATTCTACTAAGGTCAAGTTACTCTGGATTACGCATTCCGTTTAGTTGAACTAACAACTCAAAACGTGACTTATCAAAAGCTTTGGTAAAGAAATCAGCATTATTATCTTCCGTTGCCACTTTTACCAGCTTAATTAAGTTCTTTTCAGCACAATCACGTATAAAATGGTGTCTTATGTCTATGTGCTTTGTTTTACTGTGTTTAACTGGATTATTGGTTATAGCGATAGTAGACTGGTTATCTATCCTAATAGGAATTGAGTATATGTCAAACCGTAATCTCGCAATTGTTGTTGTATCCACAAAACCTGTGAACAGTAACTACCAGCAGCAACATATTCGGCCTCACACGTTGACACGACTACCGAAGTCTGTTTCTTGCATTGCCAGGAAACGAGTCTCCCTCCAAGGAACTGACAACCTCCAGTTGTTGACTTGCGATTCAAGTTGCATCCTCCATAATCTGAGTCCGTGAAAGCCTCCAATTCCAGATCACCATCCGCGTGATACCAAAGTCCCAGCTTCGGTTTCGACTTGAGGTATCTCAAAATCCGCTTCACAGCTTTCATGTGCATCTCTATTGGATTAGCTTGAAACCTAGCACAAATACACACAGCAAACATTATGTCAGGTCTAGAAGCAGTTAAATACATAAGTGATCCAATCATGGCCTGATATAACGTCGGATCCACATCGGTATCACTTTCTGTACCCGGTCAAAGATTATGATTCACTTGAATCGGCGTGCTAAAGTAAGCCGTCAGCTTGGTTCCTTCAATCCCGAAGCGCTCTAGAATGTCGTAGACATACTTCGTTGACGGATAAACATACCCTCCTTCCTCTGTTCAACTTGCAAACCCAGAAAGAAGTTTAACTCACCCATAACACTCATCTCAAACTTAGACTTCATCACCTTCTCAAAGTCTTTGCACATCTGCTCGTCTGATGACCCAAAAATGATATCATCGACGTACACTTATACCAAGATGAAATGTTCACCCTTTCTCTTCACAAACAGCGTACTATAAATTCTCCCTCTTTCAAACTCGTTGTCTAAAATATGAGTAGATAGTGTCTCGTACCACGCCCTTGGAGCTTGATGTAGTCCATACAAAGCCTTATCTAAACGATACACTCTGTTTGGATATTTTGGATCTGTAAACCCAGGCGGTTGTTCCACATACACCAGTTCCTTCACTTTGCCATAGAGAAAAGCACTCTTAACGTCAAGTTGATAAAGTTTAAAGCCTTTGAAGGACACAAAGGCTAGAAACAAACGGATTGCTTCTAGCCTTGCCACTGGCGCAAATACTTCATTGTAATTGATTCCTTCCTCTTGGTTGAAACCCTTTACCACAAGTCTTGCCTTGTTGCGAGTCACTATACCCCGATCATCTCTCTTGCACTTAAAAACCCACTTAGTTCCTATTGCAACTTCTCCTCGAGGTAATGGAACTAACTCCCACACTTCAAGTTTCCTGAATTGAGACAGTTCTTCCTGCATCGCTTCAACCCAAGAACTGTCTTTCAGTGCCATTTGCACATTCTTCGGCTCTACTTGCGAGATGAAACACGAATAGAGGCAAGTGTGAAAGGCCTCGGAGTCATTGATCATCGACAACAACACTGTGTTGTTATTCAAACTACTCCTAGTCCTCACACCAGCATTTGGATTTCCTATGATGCTCTCAATCGGATGATTCTTATTAATCCTCGATGTTTCTATCTCGTCAACCCTAAGATTATCTCCTAAGTTTGATCCTATCTCGCCTAACGGGGGAACGACTTCAGACTCTACATTTTCTTCCTCATGAACACTGTCTTCAGAGTTAGAACTTGTTGTCTGATTTTCGTTTGTAGGCAACTCAGAATCATTTTCTGATGGAGATATCTCTTCTGTCGCTGTAGGCTCGGAAGTTGATGGAAAGGTCGTCCTCGGAAAACTTTGACCCTCGTCATTCAGATTTAATGACGACAAGTCCTGTTCGATTGTACCTGCATTTCCATCCAAAGGAATGTTAAATGATTCAAACAGTTTGTCATAATCAAAAATCCATTCCGGACCAGTTTGGGGTTCATGTGTATAACTTGTTACATCAATGTTATACACAATCTCTACTGTACCATTTGATTTGTTAAAAACCCTCTTATTTGGTGAGTTCGGCACATAACCTAGGAAATAACCTTCGTCAGCCTTTTCACCAAACTTAGGTTGATGTTTTGTTTTCATTAACGTACATAGTACCCCAAATGGTTCGAAGCCAGTTAAATTTGGTGGCCATTTATTCAAAACTTCATAACATGTTTTGTTCAATGATTTGACAGTAAGGACCCGATTTAAAACATGACAAGCAGCAGTTCGTGATATTCAAGGCTTTGAAAAACGAAAAGCTGGATGAGACCATTACCAGATTCTATCATTTGTTGACTGAGTTAGACAACCACGATGTTGAGTATAGTGAGTCAGAAAAGATAGTAAAAATTCTAGATGCTTTATTAGCCAAATGGGAAATGTATGTGGCGCTGATAAAGCATGATGAAGACAAGTTTGATACTCTAACCCTAGAAAAAGTCATAGGAACGCTGAGAGCCTATAATTTTGAATTGTTGAAGAAGGAACGGGATTATGACCAAGTACAGGATCCGGATATTATTTTGGGAAGTCCAAACCTTCAGCGGAAAGTGAATTGAAGACGGATACAGCATTCTTTACGGGTGAAACATCGACTCCGGTTGAAGTAGATGACTCAGGGAGCCGAGCTTTCTTAACTCTTTTGTTGTTCGTTGATTGCGAAATATGTGCAGGATCTCCTGAGGTAAAGCCACTCTAATGATCGAGAATGCTCGGTTCTCAGCCTCATATAACTTCTTATCATCATCTTTCATCTTTTGATATGACAAGACGCGTTGACGGCCTTCAACCTCTGTTGTAGGTGGAACGTATCCCTCGTCAATACAAATCCACAGTCTCATATCATTGAATCTAGCGAAGTCGGCAAACCTATCCTTCCACCAATAGTAATCCTCCAATTTCATCAACTTAGGTGGAGAATTTGCCTTTCCGACCTCATGGTCCATCTCAATAAACCTTTGTAAACTTGTCATTGTTTCAAAAAAAATCTTGAATTTAAAACTTAATGAATTTAGTTCGAAATTAATTTAAATTAACACTTTCGAACATGAGGAAGTTCGAATTTAATTAATTTTAAACTTGTTTGGAACTAAATTCGAAATTAAGTTTGAAGTTCAATTAAATTCGAAATAAGGACAAATTCGAATGAATGAACAAATTCGAATTTCGAATTTCGAATTTAATGAAAATTTGAATCTGAGCAAATTCGAATTAAGGTAAACTAGAATCAAACCCTAAAGAACATCGAAAGGAGCGTAATTCTCTGACAAACTCGAATTTTGAGTAAACCCTAATACCCCCTTGATGTTCGAGCGCCGCAAGTTCGAAAAACGGCTAACAATTCGAGTTTTTCAAGGTTTCAGATTAAACCAATATTTTTAAGAGTTAAAATATTGATTTCGACCAAAAACTTGAACTAATGCAAATTATTTTCCGTTATTTTGCTTGTATACCTCGAAAATCTATCCAAAAGCGTGATTTGACCGTCCAAAACGTCAAGAAACCACATATGTTACTTGTGAACACGAAGAACACCACGAACACCCAATGGCTCTGATACCACTTGAAAGGTCTGCTCTCTACAGATCTTATCTTGACGTGACACCTTCCAACGAGTGCGGAATCCTCGTTAGTGGCTTGACGGATAGACCACGCACACCGAAACACGGAGACTAGCACGGTGATAGACGAACAACGGATCGTCCCAACACGGTGATTCTCTCCAACGAAACTCTCTGATTGCTAGCAAATTCAAGATCACCCTTTTGCTTAATCTCTCTGAAAATCTGCAAAAGTCTAATAATTAATCGAACTAACTCTTAATTATACTGACTGGTTCGAATTTGTCTAGGACAAGTTCGAACTTGGCCCAAGGCCTATTCGAACTTGTCCTCCTAGACAAATTCGAAATACATCCTACAAACTTATGTTTGAACTTATCTTTGAACTAATGTTTGAACTTATCTTTGAACTAATGTTTGAACTTATTGTAATACATTACACAAAGTTCAAACATACATTCAATTAACATCAAACATATATAATCAAACATATATATCAAACACTTGTTAATATTCAATATCAAGTAAATTGACTAACACAAAATGCTATCTATACTTAGACTGCTATCGTCACACAGGATGTACTAACAGCAGGATGGTGTGAGTCGCGATTAAGAGCATGGTTCTTATCGTAAGCGCGGCTGCAATAGACTGAGTGTGACCGCGATGAGTGTGATGGCGGGCCGCGATTCGCCTGTTACGGCATTGCTAAAGATGAACTCACAACTCTGGAGCATTACAGCACCCATGTCCTGCTAAGCTCGCACTAATCATTCTCGGAGGAAGCATCACGCTAAGTGTTTTAATTCTACGAATGATTTATTATGTTTGCATGGTTTTATTATTTATGTTTTGATTGTAAACAAATGGTTGTTATTTATTTGGTTGTGTTTCGCAAGACAGCTCGTTGATATTTTATTATTCGTGTCGAGTTATGTGTTTAATTATGACGAGTAATCAAAGTAACTTGCAATATGCCCAAGATCACGTAACTATTTTAATAACAACTATAAAAAGGTTATGTCTATGTAATCTTTATATCGTTTATGAATTTAACGTAAGGTTAGATGTGGAATCCGGGAATGGTTATCTTTGTTAACATATTCAATCAAACAATCAATTAAGTTTCCATTCTATTATCGCACAAGTAATTAGTTTTGTAAAAGCAAAAAATAATCTTTCACAACCATTCAATTTTCCAAGTAATTAGTTTGCAACGCTAATCGCTCCAATACGTGAATTTGACCTCTCGCTCTCTGTGGATACGATCCCTACTCACCCTAGATTCTAAGGTAATTAGTGGCTATTTTTGGCGAGGTAACAACACTTGTAACAAATTTTGGCGCCGTTGCCGGGGAGCAGTTGCGCTTAAAGTCACGTATTTTGATAACTAGTTTAGTTTAGTCAATTAGTTTTCTAGTTATTTTAGTTTATTTTAGTTTATTTGCTATTTGCTTTAATTGTTTATTTAGTTATTTTATTAATTGCTTATTTTCTATTAGTATATTTGTTTACTTAAGTTTCATTATTGCCTTTAGTATCATTAAGAAAAGGGAATCGTGGCGCAAGCATCGATTCTCACCAAAAAGAAAATCTCTAGTTATTCACCTAGTCCTCATATGTTTATGCACACACGCTATTCCGGTAGAATTTCACCCTTGAAATTTGATTCGAAATAGAGAATACTGCTAGATCTAATAGGCGAGCCACAAAAGAAGCAAACGAAAGTAAGAACGTTGTTCCTGAGATAGACGCTGAAGAAGTATTTAGTTCGAAAGACGAGAAGATCGATAATACCGTTATCGAAGTTCAACAAAACAATGAAGCAATGGGAGATCGTAGAACTGTAAAATCCCATTATAGGGTGATATTCCTGATCCATCACCCATTCTCTATCCAATTACGGATAATGAGCCCGAAATTAGGCCTCAGCTATTTAGCATCTTACTGGTTTTTCCCGGAGCACCAAGCGAAGAACCGTATGAGCATTTAGCGGAATTCACTGCCATATGTAAGGCCAACCATGTTAGGGGAATGACCGTAGACGCACTTAAGCTTAGACTATTTCCTTTCTCCTTAAAGGAAAAGTCGAAAAACTGGTTTGTGTCACTTCCAACTGATAGTATAACTAGTTGGGATGAAATGAAAAAAGAATTTTTAACTGAATACTATCCAATTAGTAAAACTACAGAAGAAAGTAAAGAAATAACTGGATTCAAACAAAGTCCTGGAGAACAATTTCACGAAGTGTTTAATAGGTTAAATGAACTATTAAGAACATGCCCACATCATGAAATCCGTAAATGGATGTTAATTAAAAACTTCTTTGATGGGGTTAGTCAAGAAAGTAGGAATATGATCACGACCGCTTTGGGTGGAACCTTTTTGGCAAAAGAGGATGACGAAACCTGGGAGTTGTGAACTCAGTTAAACAAAGGTTTAAAAGTCCAAGCAGGTTCGGAGAGTAGTATTGGTGTCCAAGTCATGAGTATAGACAATGCGTGGAAGAAAGAACATAAATCTGATATTTCCGAGCTAAGCAAAAAAGATGGACTTGTTGATGAAGGGAATGGGAAAGGCTACAGTGGCACAGGCTTGTTGTGTCACATGTGGAGACCCTTCCCATCAATCCGAGAATTTCCCACATACCTTCGCCCACTTGGAGTATGTGAATAAAGTTTTTGGCTATCAGCTACGAAGAGAACGGGAAAACCCATATTCGGAAACCTACAATTCGGGGTCGACAAAACACCCGAACTTTAGTTAGAGGGATAATCAAGACAACGATGCTCCCATGATGCCAAGATATGAGCAACTTCGTCAACAAACCGAGAGTTCCAATATGGATCAACCTCAACCACGAAGGATGATCGATATTACAAACATCAAGACCCTAAAAAAGAACATGAAGCACGGCCAATGTCCGGAAATTCGAAAGAGTTTTCCGAATTCATGGAGTTCATGAAACAACAAACCATGGTTTAAGCAAAAACTATGGAGATGCTTGGAAGACAAATGGGAGAAGAAGTATGAAACACCACAGTTAACCCATCGCATCACCATGGTAAGGAGAAGAAGTATGAAGTTAATGAGGTTAATGAAGTAGCCAAAATCACTACCCTTAGGAGTGGAAAGAAAGTAGATAATAATATAGAAATGCCTAAGGAGAGTGAGACAGATGACGAGATAGAAAATGTTATGAAGAGGAACCACCTAAATCAGAATCAAAGATAGAACCAAAACTTAAGAAACTAACCGTTAAGGATTTAGAAGCCAAGAAACCAATCGAGACTAAAGTTGGGGAAGGCAGTTTAAACACCGAAACTGCCCCTTACCCATCGGCCTTAGAAAATCTGGCATCATTTCCTTATGGTAAGAGAGGACCGAAAAATGAAGAGTTACGGGACATCTTTAATCAAGTTAAAATAAATATTCCCTTAATCAAAGTTACACAACAAGTCCCTTCTTATGCTAAATTCCTAAAGGACCTTTGTACTCAGAATCGTAAATTCAATATTTCTCTTCCTAAACAAATAAATCTCACTGAACAAGTTAGTGCAGTTATTATGTTGGAATATGTTTAGTTGATGAAAGATTAAAGTCTAGGGACTTAATATGTAATTTCCTTATAGTTTGTAATTGTATATAAATAGTCATGTTGACTTTCTAGAAAAAGAGATCTGTCAGATTTTGTACGCATTAACTTTTGAGAAGCAGCTGCTCTGTACGAAGGATTTTACACTTCAACGTATTGTAATCATCAAGATCTTAAATCCAATCATTCGGTTAGTTTTGATTACATTGATTGATCTTATTAATTGTATTGTGTTGATTGAATTGGTAGAAACTGTATTTCTCAATTGGTATCAGAGCATTAGGAATGAATTATTCTGTTTGAGATTGAAATTGTTCTTCGTGTTCTTGAGTATTTTTCGGAAAAACCCTAAAATCAATAGGGGTTTTGATTCTGTTGATCATTCAAAGTGATAATTGGATCGAAGGTTCAGGTTTCAAAAACGAATCTACTGAATATAAACTTGATTTGAATTTCAAAACACAGAAAAAGATCTAAGGAATTTTCTGAAATTTTTGAAAAAGTCAAAACCGGTACTGTTTCATTGAAAAAGTCTGGTTTAGATCCATTTTTACATAAAAGTGCTTAACAAAAAGTGTTTGTATTCAAAAACCTTACCTTCGATTACAATTTGAGTGAAATTGGATAAAAATTTGGTTTAATCTGAATTTCAGACTTGTAAAACCTGAAAATACTAAGAAACTCGAAATATACACATCCAGTGTGTAATTCGAGTTGAGTACCTTAACAATTCGAGTTGAGTACCTTTGTAATTCGAGTTGAGTATATGTGTACTTCGAGTTGAGTACAAGTGTAATTCGAGTTGCTTATCTGTGTTAATCGAGTTGTGTCTTTGACAACTTGAATTTTATATAAGACTCATTCGAGTTTTATATAAGACCAATTCGAATTTTATACAAGACGTTTTGTATAAGAACAATTCGAGTTTCTTATAAGACTCATTCGAGTTTATTGTAAGACACATTCGAGTTTGTTCACATACTCATTCGAGTTTGTTCACATACTCATTCGAGTTTGTTCACATACTCATTCGAGTTTGTTCACATACTCATTCGAGTTTGTTCACATACTCATTCGAGTTTGTTCACATACTCATTCGAGTTTGATCTAACACTCATTCGAGTTTGATCAAACACTCATTCGAGTTTCAGTGAAAGAATCAATCGAGTTTTATCATAAACTCAATCAAGTCTTACACTACATTCATTCAAGTTTCACTCATAAACACAAGAATCATTCAAGTTTGTCACACACATACATACAATTCACTGCTTGATTTAAACTGCTTATTGCTACTAACAAGTCATTGTGTTTCAGTACTAATCTGTGTTTCAAGGTGTGATCAAATTTTCAATCTCATTCGGAGTTCATTTGATCTTGGTCAAAGTTTCCCAACAAACAATCAACATGTCTAAAGATGCACTTGCTATGGGATCCGAAACCAAACCCCCAATCTTATACAGGGGTGAATACGTTCAATGGCGGGAAAGGTTTCTGGAATTTATAAGTTTCCATGATCTGTCTGAAGAAATGCTGAAGTCATTAACTGAAGGACCAGCAATCTTTATGGAAACAATCCCAGGAGTACCAACTGGCAATCCCCCAATACCACCGAGGACTGTTGAGGTCACAAATCTGACAGAGGCACAGAAAAAGAGAAAATTAGGGGACAAGACAGCCAGAAAATTATTGTTGATATCAATCCCCAATGATATATACACTTGTCTGATAAACACAAAGACTGCTAAGTCCATCTGGGATGAAGTGTGCAAAATCATGCGGGGATCAGACAGAGCTGCTACAAATAGGGCTAGGAATAGTTTAATGACTTTTGAAAACTTTAGAGCCCGTGAAGGTGAACTTCTGGAAAACACTTACCTCAGATTTGTAAATCTGGTAAGTGAGGTCAAAAGAAACGGAGTGACGAAGTCCAACTTGGACATCAATGTCAAATTCTTAAATGTCCTAAATCCAGAGTGGGAAAAATACGCTATGATCATCCAACAAACGAAAGACATAGAGGAGATGGATTTTCATATGATATTTGAAAACCTCAACAACTATCAAGAAGTTGTTTTGAGGAAAATATCTGGAAAGAAGAAAGCGGAAAAAGAAACTGCTGATCCACTAGCTCTGCTGGCGGAGAAAAAGTATAAATACAAGCTCAAAAAGGAGAAAAGAGCGGTAATCAGCAGTACATCATCAGAATCAGAATCATCAGATTCATCTGCAGATTCAGAGATTGAAGAGATGAAAAAACAGATGGCACTGCTTACAAAGGCATTTCAGAAGAAATTTTACAGGAAGCCAACAAACAACAAAATGCGCTACAAAACAGGCTCAAGGAAAGTTGAGAAAAAGGATAAGTATGAGAAGGCTGGAGAAAGTAGTGCACGAAAGTCTGACAAATATGAGAAGTCAGATAAATCAACCAAGAAGGAATCTGAACAGAAATGCTATAACTGTGGAAAACCAGGTCACTATGCCCGGGAATGCAGATCACCAGTAGTCAAAAATTCAGACTACTATACAAGAAAGGCCCTCTTAGCTAAAGAGAAAGAGTCAGGCAAAGCTCTTATGGCGGAGGATGATCATTGGTTACAGTTATCCGAAGATGATGACATTTTGGATGAAGATGCCCATATCTGTTTAAAGTCAGAAATCTTCAATGAATCTGAACTCAGTGAATCAGCTATGATAGCTGAAGATGAGGTGTGGGTTGGACTGACAGATGAAGAGGATGAAGAGCAGAGAGAATCTGATTCTGATGAAGAAGAAGAAAAAGAAGAAGTTGCATTAATGGCATCTGGCCAAAACAAAGCTGAAAATGAGGAGGATTCAGAGTCTGATAACTCAGAGGATTCAGAAGGACAGGAGGTAAATTCTATTTCAGATTCTGATATTGACGAATCAGGCATATTAGAAGAAAAACTAACTAATATGGCTTTCATGCTTAAAAAGTTTGAAAAATCCTTAAAAGCAGAAAAGAAAAAGGTTCATACTTTGGAAAACAAACTTCTAAATGAACACAATTTAGTCCTAGATTTTTCCAAAGATAAAGCCTTAGCTTTACGAGCTGTCTCAGACTTACAAGATAAGGAAAAAGAACTTCAAAGCAATATACTCAATTTGAATCACAAAATATCTGATTTACAAGAAAGTCTGCGAATAGCTGAATTAGAAGCCTCAAACTTTTCTGTAAAATATCATGCCATAGTTGAAGAAAGAACTAAACTTTATGAGAAAATAAAAAAGATGGAGGATGAATTTATTAAAAGAGGGCAAACAGATCAAACAATATATTTAAATCAACCAAAAGATACAGAGTTTTATAACTCT